>JAJJWW010010682.1:0-188628 GCA_023531295.1 Papaver armeniacum
CGGTTTTCCAACCGATATGTGTAGAATACACCGTATTTAATATCTAGTATTTATGCTTTCTTTGCGTAGTTTTCTTGTAAATTATGTATCTTATGTTTGCTTTTGAGTTATTAGGTACTCTGGAGTCGCACGGAGGAAAAGAAGCGAAAATCATTCAAATTAAGTCAAAAAGGCGTAATTGTCATTTCACATGCTATTGGGAACCAAACCAAAGGTTAAGGGGCAACTCTATTGGGAGTAGTACTAAATAGAGCCAGCTGTGGTTAAGGGGTTGCTAGATGGGTGGCCCTTATCCAGAAGGTGGGTGTGTTGTTAGCACCCTAATCCTCTTGTACCCTAAATCGAGAGTGTTTCTCTCGTTCACCTCATTTCATTTCCACCTGAAAAAGATGAGAGAAACAACAACATCCGAGTGAATATGGTGTTGAATGTGAGAAGAGATTGACGAGCTCTGCTTCTGAGATCGAGAAATATTGACGCTGCTGATGAGTAGATGACAGAGGATGATTAAGACTCGAGAATCAGAGAAGTTTGAAGCTCAGTTAGGGTTTGTAGGATGATGTTTCTGTGGTGTTTGAAGAGATGGAGATACTAAAATTGATGGCAGAATCGATATGGGTTTGCTAGAAATAGTCGAGATAAAGGTTTTGAGATGAAATCGATCCTAGTGGCAATTTCATGAGTCTGGTGGTGATGATTGTTGAGATGAGGAAGTAGAGAAGAAATTGGGGGTTGTTGCTTTTGGTTTTGAGATTGAGATCGAGAAGAAGATGATGTTGGTGAGCCACTGCTGCTGAAATTGTGAAGAATCTATGATGAAGTAGAGATGGGTTCGAGTCTGATTTCAATATAGAGGTGAAGTTGTCTGTGGTTCTGCTAGGGATCTGATAGTGACGGGATGAGTCGAAGTAGAGTTTGTGCTGCAATTAGGGCATTGATTTAAAATGGGTTTCGGATCAAATCCGAATCTGTGTGTTGAATGAGAGCTGCAGCTAATCTGGTGGTGATGTTCCGGATGATTATGTGTCGAAGTGCAACAACTGTGAAATGATGTCAGCAGGAGGGAAGCTATAGGATTGAGGAGTTGCAAATCGGTGGAGATGCCGCCATGGTCTGGTGGAGTCATGAGCTGAGTTAATTGAAGATTGAGGCAGTATAAAAGAAGGTGACGAAGTTGTTGCGTAAATGAACTGGAGGTGTAGGCACGGGCTGAAGTGGGTATGAGTCTTGGAATGCAAGGGTTCTGAGGTATTGCAGGTGGAGATGTATGGCTAGGAAATTACAGGAAGTGGTTGATTGGTGTGCCTGTGTGAATGGCTCGTGCAATGACTAGTTGATGTTGTGCGGTGATGGAGGAGCCGAGATTAGATGAATGTTAGGACAACATGGATTCGATGCATTGTCGGAAGGTTAGGCGGGTGCGAGCAGAGTTGCCGACATCGCCGGGGGACCTAATGTGTTGGGGTTGAGCTCTTGAGGTTAGTCCAGGTGATGGTTTGTGGTTTTTGGCAGGGTATTGCAAGTGAGTCTGCAGCTGAGAGAGGTGATTTCGGGAACCGAGGTTGCGAAAGTCTAATTGTTGCTTGATGGTTCTGTGAACAGAATTGACAGTGGTTGAAGGTGAGTTGGAGCAAGCAATGTGAAGCTCAAGGTGATTGCAGGTGGAAAAGGAATTGCGATTGAGATTAAGAAGTTGCTACAAACATGGAGTTTTGGGTTCTCGGGGTTTGAATGGATGATTTAGGTGAACGTTGTCGCTTGAATCGGTGACGCAGAATTGAGTCACTACTGGTTCGATGCGAGAGTGAACATGGAAGAGATGAGATTTGAAGCTCCGTAATGGAATGATGGAGCAGGCCTGAAAATGACAATGGTGTTGAATTAACATGAGTTACAGGGAGAATGTATGATGAAGTTGCAGGCCATTGCTAGTGCAGGTCATGGTGCTGGTGATTAAAGCTTGAGCAGATGGTACAAGAGAGGCAAGTTAGGCGATGGCTGGCTGTTGGTGTTGAAATGGCAGGAATGGCTTTAATGTTGGATTGCAGTTGCAGAATTTATGAGGTGCAGGCCACTGTGGCTGGAAGTAAAGTGACAATGCATGGCCATCTTGGCTGTGACACAGCTTTGCCTGTGCAATGGATTGAGCCAGTACAACTCAGTTTAGTCAGGTGAGTCAGTGACTGACTCACATACTGACTCGTACCCTGACTCTCCCTGACTCGGTGCTTGACCGAGTTGACCCGCCGAGCTAACTAGTTGACCGATCCGACCCAGTTGACCGGTGACCGGGTGGACTTTGCCGGTCACCGGAGCCGATTTCCGACCACTTCTCCGGCCGATTTCCGGCGACGACTTTTTGGACTTATTTTCTACATGGGTTTCTCTCTCTTATGGGCTTGGTGGATTTTCATCTAATGGACTTTGAGACTTGACCTAATTTTGGAAGAAGGGAAAAACATATAAAAAGAGGAAGATCTTTTCATCTTTTATCATTCTTTTGCCTCTACTTTGTTTTCTAGGGTTTAAAACCATGAAGTCTTTTCTCTTTCTTCTTGTTATGAACTCCATGAATATGAGCTAGAGTTTTATTATTGGTTATGGAATAAGTTGGATTTCCAAACATGGGTTTTAATTCAATTAATTAGTTTTCTCTCATATTATCGTTTATGATTCACCATTAATATTGTTACATGATTTGAATGCTTGTTTAGTCGAGTCGCGAATCGATTGAGTTTGTTTTCATCTCTCTTGCTAGATTAGGATTTATTATACGCAAAAGTGATAGATTCCTCGATTACAAGTAGCATAATTGTGATTATTGCTTGTAGTGATACATCCTACTAGTCATATGTGAACCATAACCTTTGTTAAATCGGATTAGTGCGCTTTCCACGTTCGATTGCTTTGATTGGCCTGATTTCATAGAACTTAACGCATCTAGGGAATTAAACTTGATTAGTGCTTTTACACGTTAGGTTGTTCCTTTAGGTAGAATTCATATTCGCATCTTTTAATGTGTTTGTTGATGACATGAGGAGATTTGCGGGATATTCTTGCGATCAAGGTATTCTAGGGTCTTTGATAAAAGTTGAGATTAAAATATCAATTCTAGTTATTGTGGTGAAACCATGTTTGTGATTGAAGACGAAATCCATGACCAATACCTTCTTATCCTTGATTTGATTTGTTTGCTTATTTCTTTATTTGTTTTATTTAGTTTATTATATAAAAATCACAAAACTACGGTGTTATTTATAGGGAACCGAAACAATTTGACAACCTAGACCTCTCTGTGGGATCGATCCTTTCTTTCCCTTGCTTCATTATATATTTTGAGTAGTAAGAAAGTATAATTATATTTGTGTCGGCTGACGACCGGTCAAATTTTGGCGCCGTTGCCGGGGAGGCAGCGGTTGTCACTTATCTTGGTTTCTTATTTTTGTTTTGTCTTTAGTTTTCGTTTTATTTCTCTTATTTCTGGTTTTTAACCTTGGTTTGAGAATTTTATTTCAGGTGCTTGTTTCTCATGGAAGGAGCATACTACATGGATGGATACGGTTTTCAACAACCTCAACAATACGAAAACTACCAATTCCATGGGTATAATCAAAACCAATTCATTGGTTATGACCAATATTCCATGGAACCTTATGGTTTTCCTCAACAACCTTATGGCAGGTATGTTTGTGAACAACAACAAGGATGGGAGGATTCTTATGCTTGTGAACAAAAAGTCTCTAACTTTATAGATCAAGTTTCCAACTTTTTACAAGAGGAATTTAAAAAAGATAAAGAGACTACAAACGAGCAACTCCAAGAACTTCGTGAAGGTATGATTAGCTTGCGAAGAGGCATTGATCAATACAAGGAAGATATGGATAATTCTAATGTGCATATGGTTTGTGATGAATATTTGATTGATGCTAATGTTGAAAAAGGCCAATCCGTGGGCACTTTCGTTGATAATTGTGTAGTTAACTCAACTCTTGATCGTAATAATGATCATTCACCTATTCAAAAGGATGAGTTTGAGATTAGCAACACTAAATTCAACGAGGACCAATCTTATGTTGACTATGATAGTGACGGTGATTATGATATATTGCTTGAAACAACTCATGGTGACATCTCCGAGGAGTCTTTTTGGGATCAAGATGAAGAGGAATATGTCGACACTTGTGTAAATTACTCGAGCATTGATCTTAATAATGATCAAGAGCCTATTCAAAGGGTGGAGCTTGAGGATGATGCATTTTCGAGTGTTCTAAAAAAGTTTCTTATGATAAAATTTGGATCCGCAAAAGAGTATGTGCCTTACAACAAAAAGGAGGAATATGTTGAGAATGAGACCGGTTTGACCAATATTGTGGAAGACCCAATTGAGCTTGCAAATGATTGTAATGATGATGTTTATGTCGAGACTTTGGTTAAGGCAGAAACGGACGAAGAATGGTTTCAAGGTTTGATAGAGGACCATGATATAAAAGAGGTGAATTATTCACTTGAGTTTTTCAAGGATGAAGAGGATTCCGTGCTACAAGAGATTGTGCAAGGTTTGTCTAACCCTTTGCCTATTGTTTCTTCTCCTTTACCTCTTATTGGTTTGAATGTATGTGCTTCGAGAGTATTGTTGAATGACTTTGTTCCTCGTTTTCCGCCATTAGAGAAACTTGATTCTCATACTATGCAGGTTTTGGAACAAGAAACCGTGGAAGTACCCGACTTTTATGTTCTTTATCCACTTCCGAGTGTAAAAAGGACTAAGTGTGGGGGAAACTTTCAAGCTATAACAATTTCATTATTCATATATTATGCTAATCATTGTGTGAAGTTGTTACTAGAATTGCAGATTGTTTTCTCAAGACTTCACAGATTTTTAGATTGTTGGTATATGGACGATAACAAAAGAGTCGGGCTGACGACTTTAAGCCAAGCGCTAAATGGGAGGCAACCCATAGGTTTTGTATCATAAACCCTTGTATTTATTTATTTTTATAGTTTTCATATCATATTTGCATCCCCATGTTTAATTTCATTGAGTCCGGAATCTATCTTAGAAGAGAATTATGACGAATACCTTTTCGTCAGAAAAATTCAGACTGCACGTAGTTCAGTCCAGAGACCATAACTGTTAGACCGTTTATCGAAACACTGTGCCCTTTTGACACTTTGTAGAAAACACGTAGATGAACAACTTTTGTGAAATGGAGTTTTTCCAAATTCCTTACCAATTTGTACAGTTTTTGCGTTTTATCTGCTGTTACGTCAGAATTCAGTGGATTTTCGGTTTTTCACATTGAGGACAATGTGAAGTTTAAGTGTGGGGGAGTCTTTTGCATATAGAGTTTTTAGCCTTTTTGAGTCAAAATTTTCAACTTTTTTGTAAATAATGAATAAAAAACTCCAACTTGTGGTTAGTTTAGAGTCACATAGTATACATGTCGCTAAGATTACATCGAGAATCTCATAAGAGTGACTGAACTTAGAGATAACAGAGAACATGATCGGGTTTCTTAATTGTATGAGAGTTAAAGTTGGATTTAACCATGCCAGTGGCAAATAAGGTGCAGACTGAATTCGGTATTAGAGTAGTGATTCCCTATAGTGGAGACTACCCAAGTTACATAATGTGAGGCACCGACCTTCAATTCTTTGTACCTGTCTAAATTTGTGCTTTTAGAGTGTGTGTCACCGTACGTAAATTCCGGGCAGAATGGTGAGCTGTCCAACCTCCCACCATAGAAGCACTATTTTGATCTCTTGAGTGCTATTTTTTATCAACCATGTTGGTGACATCGAATTGCTAACTTACATACCACTTGTGATCTTGTTCGCAGTTAGCACCATCCACCTTATCTCTCTCTACACCAACAGGTCCATAGAAACACCATCATCATCAACAAGAGGAGCATCATAAATTCGAAGGAAAGTTGAACACGTTCGAGGTTTACAAGCAACAAACACATAAATGGGCAGATTTCAGATTTAAGTAAAGCAACAAAACAGGGAGCAAAATTTTTATAAGTTGAAGACTATTATACAAGAGTGGAAATTATTAAGGATGAGAATTCGAGAAGTCTATGATATCAAGACATATAAGTTGTGAAGAATCAAGCGGTAAAGTACTTACACCATGGCATTGTACTTACATTTTTTATTTTATTTGTATTTTACTTTCTTTTGTCAAAAAAAAAAAAAAAAAAAAAGACAAGAGAAAAATGTTTTTATTTTGTTTTATTTTTTATTTCGTATTTGTTTTATTTCTTAAAAAAAAAAATTATAAAAATTATAAAAAAAAAACGAAAATTAGAAAACGAAAATTAAAAAAAATTAAAAAAATTAAAAATTGGGTTTGTATAGTTTGTTTTTAGTTTTGTATTCTTTCAATAAAGCCAATGGAAAGAAGGAATATCTATGATGAAGTTTCAAGCGACAAGGAATTTGAGGGAAAGAGTCACATTGTCAAGATTCTACGAAGTTCAAGAGTTATCATCAAGAGTTGAAGACCGAAGACGAAGATGAAGACACCGATTGAAGACCGAAGACGTTTCTATGGATGCTGTGAGAGTGGTGCTAGTCGCACGCTGAATCGTATAACGAGGTAAGTAAGCATATTCCCACCTTCGTTAAATGGTTGATTTCCTTTCGAAGAGATCGTCGAGAAAAATGGGTTTTCAAAAATATATAAAAGATGTGGGTTTTTAAAATATTTCGGAGGTTTTTACCTTCCTACCATTCAACGTGTCGCAGGATTCTCTCTTCATTCCAACCTGGACACATGTGTGACCCATAAAAAACTGTTTATTATTGAGAGCAATATCATAAAACCTTTTCTTGTAAGGCAGAGTCGAGACTTTCGATCACTCCGAACCCAAATTTCTTTCGAGAAGGGATGGTTATTTCTCTCTCAACTTTTAAGAATGAGATTTTGTTCATTTATGTGTCTAACTTCTTATGACTAGTGTGCAGAATCTCTATGTCTTCTTAGCGCGTTGGATACTATCATTACGGAGAACTAGTAAGTTGGAAAAATAGGTTTTGTGGGTATATCTCTAGTAAACCCTCACGAGACTATAACTCGTCCACTAGGGACACCTAGGGGTTTAAAGGCTTGTTATTTATGCTAAAAGTGACCGTAGCCTCGACGACACGAGTTGTATGTATTTTAGTTTTGTTTGATTTGCTCGAGGACTAGCAAAGTCTAAGTGTGGGGGAATCTGATAGGTGTAGAATACACCGTATTTAATATCTAGTATTTATGCTTTCTTTGCGAGTTTTCTTGTAAATTATGTATCTTATGTTTGCTTTTGAGTTATTAGGTACTCTGGAGTCGCACGGAGGAAAAGAAGCGGAAATCATTCAAATTAAGTCAAAAAGGCGTAATTGTCATTTCACATGCTATTGGGAACCAAACCAAAGGTTAAGGGGCAACTCTATTGGCAGTAGTACTAAATAGAGCCAGCTGTGGTTAAGGGGTTGCTAGATGGGTGGCCCTTATCCAGAAGGTGGGTGTGTTGTTAGCACCCTAATCCTCTTGTACCCTAAATCGAGAGTGTTTCTCTCGTTCACCTCATTTCATTTCCACCTGAAAAAGATGAGAGAAACACAACATCCGAGTGAATCTGGTGTTGAATGTGAGAAGAGATTGACGAGCTCTGCTTCTGAGATCGAGAAATATTGACGCTGCTGATGAGTAGATGACAGAGGATGATTAAGACTCGAGAATCAGAGAAGTTTGAAGCTCAGTTAGGGTTTGTAGGATGATGTTTCTGTGGTGTTTGAAGAGATGGAGATGCTAAAATTGATGGCAGAATCGATATGGGTTTGCTAGAAATAGTCGAGATAAAGGTTTTGAGATGAAATCGATCCTGGTGGCAATTTCATGAGTCTGGTGGTGATGATTGTTGAGATGAGGAAGTAGAGAAGAAATTGGGGGCTGTTGATTTTGGTTTTGAGATTGAGATCGAGAAGAAGATGATGTTGGTGAGCCACTGCTGCTGAAATTGTGAAGAATCTATGATGAAGTAGAGATGGGTTCGAGTCTGATTTCAATATAGAGGTGAAGTTGTCTGTGGTTCTGCTAGGGATCTGATAGTGACGGGATGAGTCGAAGTAGAGTTTGTGCTGCAATTAGGGCATTGATTTAAAATGGGTTTCGGATCAAATCCGAATCTGTGTGTTGAATGAGAGCTGCAGCTAATCTGGTGGTGATGTTACTGGATGATTATGTGCTGAAGTGCAACAGCTGTGAAATGATGCTGCAGGAGGGAAGCTATAGGATTGAGGAGTTGCAACTGGTGGAGATGCTGCCATGGTCTGGTGGAGTCATGAGCTGAGTTAATTGAAGATTGAGGCTGTATAAAAGAAGGTGACGAAGTTGTTGCGTAAATGAACTGGAGGTGTAGGCACGGGCTGAAGTGGGTATGAGTCTTGGAATGCAAGGGTTCTGAGGTATTGCAGGTGGAGATGTATGGCTAGGAAATTACAGGGAAGTGGTTGATTGGCTGTGCCTGTGACAGAATGGCTCAGGCAATGACTAGTTGATGTTGTGCAGTGATGGAGGAGCTGAGATTAGATGAATGTTAGGACAACATGGATTCGATGCATTGTCGGAAGGTTAGGCTGGTACTGAGCAGGAGTTGCTGATACTGCCAGGGACCTAATGTGTTGGGGTTGAGCTCTTGAGGTTAGTCCAGGGTGATGGTTTGTGGTTTTTGGCAGGGTATTGCAAGTGAGTCTGCAGCTGAGAGAGGTGATTTCTGGGAACTGAGGTTGCGAAAGCTGCTGCTGTTGCTTGATGGTTCTGTGAACAGAATTGACAGGGTTGAAGCTGTAGCTGGAGCAGCAATGTGAAGCTCAAGGTGATTGCAGGTGGAAAAGGAATTGCAGTTGAGATTAAGAAGTTGCTACAAACATGGAGTTTTGGGTTCTGGTTTGAATGGATGATTTAGGTGAATTGTTGTCGCTTGAATCAAATGACGCAGAATTGAGTCACGACCGGGTTCGATGCGAGAGTGAACAGGGAAGAGATGAGATTTGAAGCTGCAGAATGGAATGATGGAGCAGGCCTGAAGTGACAATGGTGTTGAATTAACATGAGTTACAGGGAGAATGTATGATGAAGTTGCAGGCCATTGCTAGTACAGGTCATGGTGCTGGTGCTGGTAATTAAAGCTTGAGCAGATGGTACAAGAGAGGCAAGTTAGGCGATGGCTGGCTGTTGGTGTTGAAATGGCAGGAATGGCTTTAATGTTGGATTGCAGTTGCAGAATTTAGGAGGTGCAGGCCACTATGGCTGGAAGTAAAGTGACAATGCAGGACATCTTGGGTCGTGACACGCCTTTGCTCGTGCAATGGATTGAGCCAAGATAACTCGTTTAGTCGGGTGAGTCGTTGATCGACTCACATACTGACTCGTACCCTGACTCTCCTTGACTCGTTGCTTGACCGAGTTGACCCGCCGAGCTAACTAGTTGACCGATCCGACCCAGTTGACCGGTGACCGGGTGGACTTTGCCGGTCACCGGAGCCGATTTCCGACCACTTCTCCGGCCGATTTCCGGTCACAATACCAGTTTTCCGGCGACGGCTTTTTGGACTTATTTTCTACATGGGTTTCTCTCTCTTATGGGCTTGGTGGATTTTCATCTAATGGACTTTGAGACTTGACCTAATTTTGGAAGAAGGGAAAAACATATAAAAAGAGGAAGATCTTTTCATCTTTTATCATTCTTTTGCCTCTACTTTGTTTTCAGTGGTTTAATACCATGAAGTCTTTTCTCTTTCTTCTTGTTATGAACTCCATGAATATGAGCTAGAGTTTTATTATTGGTTATGGAATAAGTTGGATTTCCAAACATGGGTTTTAATTCAATTAATTAGTTTTCTCTCATATTATCGTTTATGATTCACCATTAATATTGTTACATGATTTGAATGCTTGTTTAGTCGAGTCGCGAATCGATTGAGTTTGTTTTCATCTCTCTTGCTAGATTAGGATTTATTATACGCAAAAGTGATAGATTCCTGATTACAAGTAGCATAATTGTGATTATTGCTTGTAGTGATACATCCTAATAGTCATATGTGAACCATAACCTTTGTTAAATCGGATTAGTGCGCTTTCCACGTTCGATTGCTTTGATTGGCCTGATTTCATAGAACTTAACGCATCTAGGGAATTAAACTTGATTAGTGCTTTTACACGTTAGGTTGTTCCTTTAGGTAGAATTCATATTCGCATCTTTTAATGTGTTTGTTGATGACATGAGGAGATTTGCGGGATATTCTTGCGATCAAGGTATTCTAGGGTCTTTGATAAAAGTTGAGATTAAAATATCAATTCTAGTTATTGTGGTGAAACCATGTTTGTGATTGAAGACGAAATCCATGACCAATACCTTCTTATCCTTGATTTGATTTGTTTGCTTATTTCTTTATTTGTTTTATTTAGTTTATTATATAAAAATCACAAAACTACCGGTGTTATTTATAGGGAACCGAAACAATTTGACAACCTAGACCTCTCTGTGGGATCGATCCTTTCTTTCCCTTGCTTCATTATATATTTTGAGTAGTAAGAAAGTGTAATTATATTTGTGTCGGCTGACGACCGGTCACCAACCGGGTTCGTGAACTGTCCACGATTGAACTTATGGTTCGCAAACTGAGTTCGCCAACCTTCCATGTATTTCTGTAACTCAGATACCTATGGTTTGCGAACTAGTTCGCTAACCTACCTGAGAAGATTTTCAGTAAGATCATATTTCTCTCTTATGATGTATTGAAACATTCCCACGTGACAAATCATTTGCATGGGAAATTTTCAATTGATCCACAAATTAATTCATAGAACTAATATTGTTAAAGGACCTTTGAACATCTAATTGCTAACCACATTTAGAGATTCTTCGCAAGACAATCTTGACAGCTCAAAATCTACTTCTTTGTAAACCTATTATAAGTCATACGACATAGTCCCAACAGATAGAATGATGGTATAGTGAGTAAAATAGAATGGTTCAGTATTCACATACCTGGTTACATAATTTTTCCAAATGTTTTCGTCGATCTTCAGTCTTTAAGGTTGATCTTTGATACTTAACTACAATTTTAACCTAGTCTGAGACTTGACTTAGTAGACTAGAAATCAAGACATGGTTTTGATCACCTAAATTTGACAACAAGATTGAGATAGAAAAACTTGTGGGCTCAACCGAGCAGTGATCTAAGAATAATTTAGTAAGAATTTCTGCTACCAGAATGAATTGAAAAGGGGACATAGAAAAACCTTCTCGTTGGCTTTTTCGGTGAGAGGGAATTGTAGTTGAGCTACCATTCACCAATATAAAAGATTTTGTTGTAGCAAGAAACCATCCGACTCATCCTCTCCACTTTTCCCCAAATCCACGACTCTTCGTAATGTTGTCGACATAATCCCAACTTATGTTATCAAATGTTTTTTAGATATCTAATTTGTATAACGCCCTGGAACCTTGGCTTTAAGTCTAGCATTTATTGATTCACCAGCTACGAAAATGCAATCTTGAATCTGCTTCCCTTTAACAAAAACACCTTGATGTTCTCAGAATGAGTTTTGGCAGACAGGTTCTCATTCTCCCGCCCATAATTTTTAAGATGATTTTGTAAAATGCCTACTAAGCTTATAGGCCCGAAATGCTTTGGCGTGCTGGCTTCTTCTCTCTTTGGTATGAGACTCGATAAAGGCATAATTTAGTCTCCCATCAATTCTTTCCTCATCTTAAAATTCCTTCACTGACCATAAGGTCTTCATTCACTACGCTTACAAGATCTTACAACATGTCCAAAGGAACCGTCAAGTACAATAAAAGGGAAAAAGAAAACTTTATTGGAACGATTTGAACAAATACCAAAGGTGTAAAGCCAGTCCAAGTTACTATTGTTCGTATCCTAAGATTTGAACAAGATGCTCTCCGAAATCTTAAGATCCTCTTGCTGTGTGGTAGGCTTACAAAGATGCCTACGACTATGTCTACTGCAAGTGCACAGGTCTATTGGAGGCAAGGGCAAGCACAGGTCGATCCCACAGAGAAATGGAATGTGCAAGGCTGTTCTAAGAGCTTCTTAACTGATTTTCTAAGGTATTGTAACACAATTATGGGTTGTTTGTCGATACGACTGAGCTGAATTGTGGCTGTGACTCTAAGCTAAGGTATTAATGATCACAAAGTGTTGGAACTGATGATTTTGTGGCACTAGGGTGATTAAACTCACCACTTAATCCTATACTAAGGTAAACAAATTCTACTTATGCTCTTATCCTTCCCTTGAAGGTTTTAGGTGGATATTATGTTAATTGCATTCACTAATTAACCCCTAGTATAGAGTGTCTTCTTACAGTACACTCTATCACAAGCTAATTTGCTCAACAATTAGCAAATAACCTAATACAATAAACACATTAAGAACATAAGATGAATCATGAATTAACTTAACATAGTCTTAAGGGTTTGTTCTACACCCTAGCAGAGGTGATTAGAACATTATGTCAGAGTAAGATAAACTTGAAATTAAATTCTAAAAAGTAAACCCTAAAACATGCTGTGTTTCTAAAAAATGAAGAACAACAAATATATATCTCACATTCACTCGAAAATCACAAAAGACGCAAACCCCAAACCTCTTTCCTCCCTTCCTCGTCTCTGAATCGACCATGCTGGGTTGTTAGAGAAAACCCTAATCCCAACTGCCTCAACCCTAGCTTCTAGGGTGGGAGAAGCTAATGGTGGATATAGTGTGAACTAGGGAATAGAGGAGATGGCTGCTGTCAGGAGATGGAGGTGGTGATGGCTCTGCAACAGGTATGGGGAAGAAGGTGGAGGAGATGGGTTTCTCTGTGGAGTTGTTGGTGAGAAGAAAGAGAAGAGAGAAGAAGAAATGGGTTCGGTCGATGGGGTGTAGGTATAGGGCAATTCGGTGTTGAGCAGGTGCAGCGAGAAGACGATGCGAAGGGTGGAGCGAGCGTTGGATGTGGGGGAGCACCGATGCGTGGCTGATGCGACCGTCAGATGGAGATGAAGCAAATCTAACGGCTCCATGGGGACTGGCTCGGATCCGGGTCGTGGCTAGCTCAAGCCCATGTCTTGTAGATGGATTGCTTCTTGTTGAGTTGCACTGATGCGCGCGCGGCTTTGGCTTTCTCGCTCCATAGACGCTCGTCTCCAATTCTTTGCTCTTTTGGCTCCTTAATTTCTCCGAGCTTTATTTACTACCTAAAAACACAAAATTAATTAGTACAAATATTTATTCTTGAAAACAAAGAAAACACGTAACCGAGATAATATCTGATTTCTGAGCACAAAAGGTGAGATAAATGCCAATAAATAGATGTAGAAATATGCAATATTTGGCACTCATCACTGTGGAGATAATGAAGTTTATAGGTATCTGGATTCAAAAATAGGATAATGCAAGATATATGCTTCATATTGCCTCAAGGCAACACTTTTCACTTTCAAATGAAAAGATAACAGAATAGTATTGTTTATGGGTGAAAACTACTCCTGCCGGATTTGGTAAATTGGGGTGTGTGGATGAGGAATGAATCTAAACCCTAAACAAATGCACTGCGCGGTGAGTGCTTGTAGATTCGGAAATCAATCATGCAAGTCCGTCCTAAACCAAGAAATGGCCGTTCCTGGACTTGTTTCGGTCACAAAGTGAAGGAGATGGGGTTGATCTTTGGGAGGGAAGCGAAGAAGGTGTTGAGATTGTGAAGGTGTTGGCTTGCTTATGACTTGTAATAAAGTCGAACCGGCTTACAGGATGCAAGCTATCGATTCCGGTGTTTTGTATTAACACTTGATTTTGCTTTCTTGTCCGGACTTGCTCTTGTTGGTGGAAATAGGGAGGAGAACCTATTTATACAAGTCATTGAGCCTTATTCACGTCTCTCATGGGAAGTGGAGGAAGTGGAGTGATGGAGTAGTGGAGTTGTGTGTCGATGCTACACGATCGGCCTTGCCCACTTCTCATGTCATCGCTAACCGTCCATAACTTCCTAACACGTTCTTGTGATGGCGCGTTGCACGCTGCACGCTGTAAACCGCCAGACCAATACCCCAGTATGTATCCCCCTAGTTTGTGACATGATTGATGTCTGGAATGTGGATCGTGGATCCACGAAAGGTAGCATGTAATGCTGAATTGAATAACACAGTTATTCAGGAAGTTGATACTTGTGAAGTATCATGTGTATTTTATGCAGGTACTGCATCCTGGTGCGGTAGAGTGATGGGTGGTGATTACCATGACGCCTCACTTGACCAATTAACTCCTGACCAGGGTTGTATAACCAAGCTGGTGAAGTTGAACGGACGAGATGTTCTTTGAGACACTCATCTGCGACCATTAATGAATTAGGGTTTTTTGAAGAGGTGCGCAAGCATCACTCTTCAGCTTGATCGAAACCAGGCATGGGATATAATTTTGACAAGGCCGACCGTGCATGTGTGTAGACAACATGACGGTGTAGGCGCCTATACCCATTACCTCACGAAAGTATGATCTGGGCCACTCAATTCGTCCGGTGAATTTGAGTGGTCGTGATCAATTTGTGACAGAAAACCAGTGCCTAAAGAGTCGCGCGTCATGCCCACTTCGGCGCACGTTCCAAGATGACCAATCTTGGCCTGCCTTGGCCGATTGGTCTCGGTGTGAAGGTGGTAGGCTGGTGTTCACGCCTATACCCGAATATCCCATGAAAACGTGATCCGATCCATCCAAATCGTCTGGGTGAAGTTGAGCGGTCGAGATCGGTTGCGGTTTGGGAGGTGCGACCACGCTAGTTTGGGCGCGCGCGTCTTGGAATGACCAGCGTGATATGCCTTGGCCGATCGGGTGAGGGGATAGATGGGTCCACGGTGGTCATGCCGGTATGACCGGGACCGCTAATCTAATCTTGGACCCTCCATTCGTACCGGAGAAGATGGACGCTCGTGATGCTCAAAACCCTAATTTTGGGTTTCAAGGCCGTGCGTCAATGCTTCATTCGGCGTACGAATTGGGATAACCGACCATGGTTGGTCCTGACCAATTGGTCAGGTATGTAGGCGGGCCCACGGTGATTGTGTTGACATGCTCCGGGCCCTTTGAATCTACATCTACCCCTCCATCTATACCGCGAAGATGGATGGTTAAGACTGTTTTGCGACACATGTAATATGCCGCAAACCCTAAATTTAGGGTTTTCCACCCATACTGCTATGGTTTGGACGTTTTGGCAAGCTAGGCCAATTCTGGAGGGTAGCCGACCATGTGGGGTCCGCGTTGGTTCGGCAGTGGATATTCCATACCTGCTTGGGGGTGATGGAATTGATCCGGGTCATCCAATCATGCTTGTGGAGTTGGATGATCGTGATCATATCCATACCGATACTGGCCAGTCCGGATGCTCAATCGGGCTAGTATAACACACCGAGAGTCACTGTATGGGTATTTTCGTACATGGTTTCATTATAATGCTTGGAGGTTCGTGTTGCTCGTAAGAGTAACACTCGATCTTCATGCCGCACCGATAATGAGTACAGGAAATACAAGGCTGATTGCGCATTAATTAATAATGCTAGAAATTCACAGGGTATATGGGATTGTTGCTACATGATCCAACCTGGATGAATTTCGTGTATTCACATAATGGGATTATTGCCACATGCTCCATTCTAGGTGAATTAAGTGAGGGAGTATCCAACACTTATTAATGGCTTTATCTTTTACAAGATGTCAGCGCATAGTTTTTCTGGTTTTTATAATTTTAAACTTAAATGAAAATCCACCATCAACATTAAGTCCCCTGCCTAGCACATAATGGTTACACTATTGTGGGGTAGGCATGAGATGGTGACATACATATGTGAGAAAGACAGGACAAAAGAAGTTTACCCGGAAGAGTATTGACCGACCGCTAGTTGCCCACGCCGTTGTGCTTGCATGGAATCCTTTTGGTGGGACCGGTTTCCTTCTTTGGGTATTTGAATCAGAAAAGGAATCCAAAAGAGGTATCCTTGTTCTATTGGGATTCTTCTAATTTTTTGTCTATAAAAGAGACCAACCCCTTTGTTTTTTCTCACGAATTTTTTTTTTGTCTGGCTGCTCCCCGCGTGATCTTCTTTGCCGCTTGCCGACCGCCGCTGCCGTCGCTGGAATCTGCCACCGTCCGTCCAAGGTAAGTCTCGGTTTTTTTTTTTTTTTTTTTAGGAAAAACCCTAATTTCTTAGGTAAAATCCTTTGATAGATACATCATGATTAGTTCCTCCACCTAAATTGATAGCAAAAACGCCCCAGGATTGCTTAGTAAAACAAGCCGTGAATCCATGTTGTTTTTGCTTCCTTTTTCCACCGTTGCATGCAGAACTTAGCTTTTAGGTTATATCTTGAAAAACCCTTGGCTTGAATCTCGTAGACACGATTCCCATGAATAAAGAAAATCGTGTTATGATGTGTGCGGATGAACGCGGCCCGCCGTGTATGCTTGATTGAACGTGGGTCTCACCCACATATGCTTGACTCGAAAGTCGACTTTATATTAGTCTTGTGCCCGAGCTTGAAACTTGAGTAACACCGAACTTGAAATTTATACTGGGACTTGAAATCAATACTGATCGAAACTTGTACGGACTTGAAATCAATACCAGATCGAAACTTGTAGGACTTGAAACCAATACCAGATCGAAACTTGTGTAATACTGGTATTTGGACCAAATCCCAGCTTTTCTATTTCAACGTGTCTTGTCGTGCGTGACTATACGCTTCATGTGCTTTTCATACAAGTTCTAACTCCTGTCTTTTATTTCATTGTGGAATGAAGAAAAGGATTCTTGTTGAGATGTCTTCCGGAGATAATGATGGTGCCAAGCCAGGAAGTGTTGACGGCTTCAAAGATATGCCGAACATCGATGATGAGTTGTTCACCTCGCCTTTTACAAACATTAGAAGACATCCTTCTCATGAGATAGTCCTCGCTTCCGATTCGTAAAATATGGATGCCGATCCATTTTCTTCTTCAAGACTTGTGATGAGATTTTGTCTCCGGAGAAACGAATATCCGCCTTTCCCTATTGACTTCAAGATTTGTCATACTCCACCGGGTTCTTATGAAGGATGGATGAGACGCATGTTGAGTAATAAGGACATTAAAGATAATTTGACCAAAGCGCAAATCCTCAATGCGGTCATGGCATCTGCCGCTCTTGAAATTAAGAAAGACGCAAGGGTTTGATTACCTTCATTTCTCGGTGGCGCATTTCTACTCATACAGCCATATCTAGATGGGGAGAGATGATTATTACTCCTGGAGAGTGTAGTTGCATTAATGAACCCGCATGTTACTCGGAAGTCTTTCTTACGATCTCTCCGATACGGAGCAACGTAACTATGATGCTATACTTCAAAAGGTGGCGGGATTCGACAATCTGGACAAGGAGGAGAAAAAAGATACGAGATGCTTTTATACACTGGGTGGGTGTCGGAGTGGTCTCCGCTGCACCCAGAGCCGATCAAGAGTTGGAAAATGAGCTCGCGTGATTGCGTTCTGTCTTTATGGCTATCGAGAGATATATTCGGTTTACGGTTGCCCGGAAAGATGACCATTAGAGGTGACCTCGTTAAGATCGCTATAAAGTCGGCAAAAGGTAAAGTTCTTCCCCTGGGTGCCTTGTTCCTTGGATCGTTGTACTCTCATCTGGACGCCTTAGCAATGGACATGCATGTTTCCAACGAGTACAAGAAGGTGGAATCGCACGTTCACTTCGCTTTTCTTCGTGCATTCTTATGGGAACACTTCAAAAGCTATGCTCCCGCTCTCCCGCAAATGTGCTCAAAGCAACTTGTATGGTGGCTCGAGAATACTCCGCCTGGAATAAGAGGCGTCCTGCAACAGTGCGCGAAACTCGTGGACATATTTGACAATGTGTCTTCTGTAGATTTCCGTCCATGGGGGCCGATCCACCCTTCCATTGTTCAGCCAAAGACTTTTGCTACTGCTTCTGATGGTCCTGATGCTGTGTTGCGCACCAATGTTAAGACTATGAGATTTGGGGAAATTGTTTACCTGCACAGCCGTATGCCAGGATATGTCCCGTCTTTATTCAACGAAGAATTTACTGTGACTCCGTACAATATTGACAGGGCGGCTCGTCAAATGGGATTTGATCGTGGTGTCCCATTTATCCGTCCACCTGGGGTTCCGAAAGAATTCCTCCCAAATATTCTTAACGCCGACGTGTTTTTAGAACGGGTGAGCCTTCCTTCTCGGCCTATTGGGAGAAACCCGGTGGTAACCGATAAGTACAAGGAATTTTGGAGGAGGCAATCGTTGATTTTCCAGAATTCTCTGAGAGTGTTGTGACAGGTTCCCGTGGTGAACCATCTTCTGACGTTTTGAAAAGGCATTTCCGGTTGAAGCCACTTCCAGCCAAACGGACCAGAGCTGAGGATTGCAGTCCCCAAGCAGGAGAGAGATCCAAAAGGCAGGCTTGTGGTTCGGTGATCCTCAATTCCTCCAATATGCAGGTATTTAAATCTTTTCTCATTGGTTCCTTCATTTCTCCAGAGTAAATTCTTCTAACAGTGATCCTTGCTTGAAATCAGGGAATTCCGAAAGAGAATGTCTTCACAAGGTTGGCGCTCATTCAGAATGAGAAGGCTGTTAACGTTGGCCTTCATGTTGAGAAGTCTGGAGGTACTGATCTTCATGCTGAGAAGTATGGAGAAACCGCTCCTTTTTCCGACCATGACAGAGATGATGCAAGCTCGGTTGGACAAGCCGCCTCCCTGAGTGATCTTGTTGAAGGGGTCGTGATGGAAATTAGCACTCAGAGTGAAGTAGATGTCGGAAGGAATATAAGAGAGGCAACATCCGCTATAGTTGAAGTTTCTCCCCTTGAAGAACGTTCTGAGCAGTGCTTCGCCAATAAAGCAGTGTCGTGGTGACTCCTTCCGAAAGGCCTCAGAATCGACAAGGTTCCTGTGGTTGGTGAAGTATCGGTGATGCAACCTGGGGCTTTGTTCGATCCTCCTTTTACTGTCCCTTATCCAGGCCACGCGTTGGTTGGAGGATTCAGTGTGCCGGTTCAGTTCAAGGAGTTGTACACGGCAATATGGGAGAAACACGGCCACATTGCTACCACTACGAAACTCAAAAGTCGTTTTGCATTGGTCAACCGCGTCCAGGAGGCTTTATTTCTATCCATGGGATGAGCGTCACGACTGGTCGAACAGTTTCTGAGGAGATGGTTGAAGACTGGAAGTGCCATCGAGATGTGTTTGTGCAGTACGACTTCAATGCTCCTTGGTTCCTCAAAGGGTTCTCCAAGATTCAGGAGCTCCGAAATTACAAGGTGAAGCCCCTTCTGCAGAATGTGTTACTTGCCAGGAAGAAGAGGTTGAAAAGTTATCTGAGGAGTTGAAGTTGAAGCAGGCCGTACTTCAAAGGATGAAAGTCGCTCTTGCCCAGAAGGACGAGTTGCTGCTGAAGGACTTTCCTTGAAGGATTCGTGCCATATACTTGTCTCTTCTTTTTGAGTGATAGTGAGGATTTCTTTTCATAACTTGACTTCTGGTTTTGAATTAATAGGTAATTGAATTGGTTTATTTTGAGATAGTTTTGTGAATAACTTTTCTGAAAGAGGTTATTTTAAATGGAATTTGCATCTTGGTCATGAATGATTGCACATGTCATATGAAATTGCAAATGTCGTGTAAAAGGGAGGTATGAAGGGAAGCAAACATGCGTTTGATCACTGAGTCTCTAAGTCCCCAGTGAATTCCAAAACTATCTTTCTTGTAAAATTGTTGAATAGAACTTACTTGTTTTTGAAGTCTCACTTGTATCAAACCGAAGTAGCCTCTCCAAGGAAGTCGTCCGCATTAATTTTTTAGAGAATGAGAGCTATCCTTCTGAACCAAGTTTCTCCTAAACAATGCGCTTCAGAGCGTTGCACTCATTGGGTAGGGTGGTGAAGGAACCGGTGGAAATGACAGTACCTCGGGTCCATTATTTCTTGATCGGTTGGTGGACGCCATACAGGAGGTAGTTCCACCTCTCTATTTCGTACCCACATCTCCAGCAACTCCAAAATCTTTTCTATCGGGAATGAAAGTGTAGGTATTTCGAGTCCAGCTTTTCCTGCGTTAGTGGGCGTTGTGATATCTCTACATGGCTTTGATGTGGAGCACGTTCCGGAGATGAAGTTGGAAGATTTGCAAGTGCCATCATATCCGCAGATCGCTTTCCTGGGTAGAGGGATGTGGAAGGTGACGTAATATCACTGCTGAGTGATCGAATTGAACGCTCCCATCCTCTGTATTCACGTATTTCCTGATCGATCTCTCCTTCCTCAAGCATTTCTTCACTTGGATGAAAGGCCGATGCGGATTGGACAGGTCTTAGGGCTTCAACAAGAGTTTTGAGATATAAATCTTCTAACAGGGCTCCATAGGCTGCAGGCTCCCCTTCTTTATCTGGTAGACGTTGTAGTACTCCGGACAAGTCCTTTCCTCTGTGGAGTTGCCTCGGTTCTTCATTGTTGACTGGACCATGTTGTTCATCTTTCCTGAGTCTCCTACGGTTACGCGCTCTTTTGCCTCTCCACCGTAAAGGTGTGACTCCCGACTAAGGATTCAAAGCATTTCTTGCACCGCTTGAGTAGATGCCTCGCCGACCCTTCTTGTAATTGTGCCGCTATATCATTCAAAAGGCGAAATGTCTCGCCTCGCCTTCCGGTGATACCGTCTTAATTTGCCAAGACATCCTCCAAGATTCTAGCTACACTTCCCATGATATCTCGAACCACCTCCGTGGTTTCCGGATACATTGCGAGATGGAAACCGAAAAATTGAGAATTCAATTTTGTGCAACCGAGAGATCAACCACCCTCTGTGGTCGCCAATTGTTTATGGGTGAAAACTACTCCCGCCGGATTTGGTAATTTGGGGTGTGTGGATGAGAAATGAATCTAAACCCTAAACAAATGCACTTTGCGCGGTGAGTGCTTGTAGATTGGAAATCAATCAGTGCAAGTCCGGCCTAAACCAAGAAATGGCCGTTCCGGATTTGTTTCGGTCACAAAGTGAAGGAGATGGGGTTGATCTTAGGGAGGGAAGCGAAGAAGGTGTTGAGATTGTGAAGGTGTTGGCTTGCTTATGACTTGTAATGTAAAAGCCGAACCGGCTTACGGGATGCAAGCTATCGGTTCCGGTGTTTTGTATTAACACTTGATTTCTGTTTCTTGTCTGGACTTGCTCTTGTTGGTGGAAATAGGGAGGAGAACCTATTTATACAAGTCATTGAGCCTTATTCACGTCTCTCGTGGGAAGTGGAGTGATGGAGTAGTGGAGTTGTGTGTCGATGCTACACGATCAGTCTTGCCCACTTCTCATGTCATCGCTAACCGTCCATAACTTCCTAACACGTTCTTGTGATGGCGCGTTGCACGCTGCACGCTGTAAACCGCCAGACCAATACCCCAAGTTGTATCCCCCAGTTTGTGACATGATTAATGTCTGGAATGCGTGGATCGCGGATCCACGAAAGGTAGCATGTAATGCTTTTGAATTGAATAATCGCGTTATTCGGGAAGTTGATACTTGTGAAGTATCATGTGTATTTTATGCAGCATCGCATCCCGGGTGTGGTAGAGTGATGGGTGGTGATTACCATGACGCCTCACTTGACCAATTAACTCCCGACTGTGGTTGTATAACCAAGTCTGGTGAAGTTGAACGGACGAGATGTTCTTTGAGACACTCATCTGCGACCGTTAATGAATTAGGGTTTTTGAAGAGGTGTGCAAGCATCACTCTTCGGCCTTGGTCGAAACCAAGCATGGGATATAATTTTGACAAGGCCGACCGTGCATGTGTGTAGACAACATGACGGTGTAGGCGCCTATACCCATTACCTCACGAAAGTATGATCCGGGCCACTCAATTCGTCGGTGAAGTGAAGTTGAGTGGTCGTAATCAATTTGTGTGAAAACCGCAAGCCGCAAGAGCCGCGCGTCATGCCCACTTCGGGCGCACGTTCCAAGATGACCAATCTTGGTCGGTCTTGGCCGATTGGTCTGGTGTGAAGGTGGTAGGCTGGTGTTCACGCCTATACTGAATATCTCACGAAAACGTGATCCGAGCCATCCAAATCGTCCGGCGAAGTTGAGCGGTCGAGATCGGTTTGCGGTTTGGGAGGTGCGACCACGCTAGTTTGGGCGCGCGTCTTGGAATGACCGGGCGTGATATGCCTTGGCCGATCGGGTGAGGGGATAGATGGGTCCACAAAGTGGTCATCTTTGGTATGACCGGACCGCTTAATCTAATCTTGGTCCCTCCATTCGCATCGGAGAAGATGGACGCTCGTGATGCTCAAAACCCTAATTTTGGGTTTCAAGGCCGTGCGTCAATGCTTCATTCGGCTGTATTTAATTGGGATAACCAACCATGGTTGGTCCCGACCGATTGGTCGGGTATGTAGGCGAGCCCACGGTGATTGTGTTGACATGCTCCGGCCCTTTGAATCTACATCTACCCCCTCCATCTATACATGCGAAGATGGATGGTTAAGACATTTTTGCGACACATGTAATATGCCGCAAACCCTAATTTTAGGTTTTCCGCCCATACCGCTATGGTTTGGACGTTTTGGAAAGCTAGGCCAGTACGGGAGGGTGGCCGACCATGCGCGGGTCCGTGTTGGTTCTGGCAGTGGATATTCCATACCTACTTGGGGGTGATGGAATTGATCCGGGTCATCCAATCATGCTTGTGGAGTTGGATGATCGTGGATCATATCCGGACCGATACTGGTCAGTCAGGATGCTCAATCGAGCTAGTATAACACACCGAGAGGGGCTCAATCGGGCTAGTATAACACACCGAGAGTCACCACGTACGGGTATTTCGTACATGGTTTCATTATAATGCTTGGAGGTTCGTGTTGCTCTGTAAGAGTAACACTCAGTCGTCATGCCGCACTGATAATGAGTACAGGAAATACAAGGTTGATTGCGCATTAATTAATAATGCTAGAAATTCACAGGGTATATGGGATTGTTGCTACATGCTCCAACCTGGATGAATTTCGTGTATTCACATAATGGGATTGTTGCCACATGCTCCATTCTAGGTGAATTAAGTGAGGGAGTATCCAACACTTATTAATGGCTTTATCTTTTACAAGATGTCAGCGCATAGTTTTTCTGGTTTTTACAATTTTAACCTTAAATGAAATCCACCATCAACAAGTATATTCCGCCAAGAAATCTTGTATAGAGAAGATCAAAACATTCAAAAAAAAAAGTATCTTAAGTGTCATTGTAACTTTCAAACCAAACCGAAAGGACCTTAATCAACGATGAACCGGATAAGAAAATAACAAAAAAATGAAAAACCATTCACAGTATTTTGGGTGATTTATTTCCTTACATTAAGTTAACAAGTGCGTTTGAATGATGAGCTTGTGAAAAAATCACGCGTCGATAAGGGTATTTTTGTTTGCTCAAACTAATTAGTCGACCATGCACAACAACATCCCCAGAAGAAGCAGAAGCAATAGGATTGTTGCAGGCGGCCAAGTGGACTAAGGAGCATAACCTCAATCATTTCAGCATCGAAGGAAATTGCAGAAATCTTTCGAATTATCTAAATGGAATACCATCATCTATATCTTGGCAGAATCAAGCGATAATGGAAGGAGTTAAGAAGGAAATCAGTTTTTTTGTTCTAATTTTCTAGGTTTTCATTTTATTCCCAAAACTGCAAACAATGTGGCGGACATTTTAGCTAAGGAGGCTAAAAACTTTAGATGTAACTTAACTTGGAGTTCTATTCCTCCATCTTGTATTATCTCGGCTTTATCAATAGATAAATCTAATGTTAGGAAAGAGCATGCTCATTCCACGTTAGATAGCTCTACTAATACTATATTAAGGGTTACTACTCTCCAGGTTAGTCTTTTAATGAATTTCCTACATGCAAAAAAAATAAAATAAAATAAAATAAAATAAAATAAAATTATAAAATAAAATAATTAGTCGACCAAATTAGTGAGGCGATGGCGGTTTTTTCTCTTGTCAGATCGCTTTTTGCACTCTGTTTAACAAATTAAGACGCAACCACTCCAAGTCTCCAACTCTCAGACCTTTTGTTCTATCCTATTATTTTCCTAGTCATATTATTTTATAGTGCGAGCTCCTTGTGCGCACACCTGTCGGTTAGCAATTAATTTGTATCCGGTACCAAATAGACAAACCAACTGACCAATTTTCTGGACTCTTTGATCGCCCAAACTTGGGTTAGCATGGGATTTAAGTAGATATAAAGCATTCTTGTTTGTCTTTGCCTCATTTTATCCCTGGAGTTTCCTATTTTTGGCTGCTTCTTTTTTCCTGCTTTGCAAATTCTTGTTGCCCGTACAGGCGTACACGTACCGTTATATACTACATCCGTTTCTAAATAATAGGCTTGTTTGTGTGTATTTTTAGAAACAGAGGAGTATATAAATAGAAACACTCTTTTTGGTTGTCTAAGTTAAGAAACCAAGCAAAATCAAAACTCGTCTAAGGAGGAAAAAAATATATCTCTATCTCGCTCGATTCACCTTTACGGACGACCTAAAAACCTAATCTTCAAAAAGGTAAGAATCATTCTATTTCTTTTCTATTCGATCGGTATAACTAATTTTACTGTATTATTATGTTTTGCTGTGCTAATTTTGGTAGTTGCTGTAATTTATAATCAAGTTAGTGAACTTAGTTATAGAACAACATTATGTATGAGTTTGATCTGGAGCCGTATGATTATGACTTAAGTTTTAGATTTATGTATTTGTCAGTTCTTTCTGTGTCTAGTCTGCTGATTTTCGCTTAACTAATTGATGATATTCACTGATGAAATTTATTCGTCTCTCTAATATCACTTTCCATTTATTTTTCAAGGATGGCGTTCAAGAACATAGATGATGTGCCAAGTATGGTAACAAAGATTGAGGATTTCGGAAACGGCATATTCAAGACTAACGTGGTAATTGGTAAACATTGTCGACATAGCAAAAGCATTGTCCAGGCCTGCGTCTTACATCACTACATATTTTGGTTATGTGCTTAGAACAGTGCCTAAATTTGATGAACAAAGTGGAGTTGCTCTGGTGAATGGTTCCCATGACGCTGCTAAGCTTACTGGTTTGCTTGAGAAATTCATTCAGGAGTTTGTCCAGTGCCATGGATGTCCGAATCTTGAGACTGGAGTTATCTTTCACGAAACAATCCAACTCAAATGTGCTGCATGTGGTTTCGTTTCTGATGTTGACATGAGGGACAGGTTCTCGACTTTCATACTCGAGTCGAGGATCGCCTGTGCAGAAGGAGGGAGTCTATTCGACAAAAATAATGTAAACCCTGAGACAGCACTGTTAGAGATAAAAAAGAGTCAACTAACTGATCAGTACACACCCAAATTAATCATGCAGGAAACAAATTAATTTCATTTATATATAATATAATACGTACGTTAAATTAAAGAACAAAAACAAGTTTGAGCTGTGGGTGACAGCTTCGTTTACATAATCCAATATGGAACATCTCTTTCATATAAGTTCATTGACTTGCCTCTTCAAATCTAGTTAACAATATCTTAATTATTGTTGTAATCTTACTTATTTTATTTTTAATACATATATAAGTGTAATCCTCTTACTAATCTTAAATTTTTGTAAGCCGTTGTTGTTCCAAGTGGTACCACTGCGATGGAAATCCAACAGCATACATACACCAGCACGCCAAAAGCTAGTACCGGAGTTTAAGATTTCCGCTTTGTGCCTCCGCTGCTTCTACCTCCTATTCTTCTATTATCGTTTTTTTTGTTGGCCGTTGGAGGATCGTAGTCATTAATCATTGCTTTCAGGGTTCTTCTACTGGGTGGAGTGTGGCCTTTGTTAGCCGTTGGAGGATCATAGTCATTAATCATCGCTTTCAGGGTTCTTCTACCGGGTGGAGTGTGGCCTGGATTAGCCGTTGGAGGATCATAGTCATTAATCATAGCTTTCAGGGACCTTCCAGCTCCTACCATCATTATTTCATCCCCTGCAACATTTGAATAATGGTTATTTAACTAATTCAAGATCATTTTGTCAATATAACTAGCTATTTTTAATGTAATAAAAAAGATTCCTATTGTTAACCGACAAAATTAAATGCATGCATTAGAAATTTAGAGGGTACAGTACATGAATATATATGGATCTCAGTTCCAATATATCTGGACCGGATTCATCTAACAGTAACACTTAAAAAGAACGCTAATCAACATAGAAGATGGTATATAAATTGATTTGAATCTGGATTTGAGTTGTCGACCCGAAACAAAAGTAATAAATAAGCTGGTCCTATAGAGTAATAAATAACAGTGGCACTTCAATTCTGAATTACTGTCACTTGCCAACCAAACAGTATATGTATATGCATGGTACATGCAGAGGCTTTGAATATATATAGGTAGCTCAACTACCCACACATGAGTATGGGTCCTAAGTGGTGTTGAAGCTACAAGCGATAATGGATTTTTAAGATGGGTTGAATCTAATGGTTTCTTGGTGCTGTAGAGTGTCGACAACAGACTGTGCACTTTAGAGCATGTGACCTCGACATGAACAAATGATTTTAGTTACAGAGTGGCTCAACGTTGTTTTTGCCAGCTAACTAGGCGATGATGAAATTAAAATTTTCCGAAAGTGCATAAACATTGATCAGAAAATCCTTCCTGATATGGTAGGAGGAACTTATTCAGGAAGGCAAAGACTAACAAAAATAAAAATCTAAGCAAATTGCTGATTCTACTTAAGAGAACATATATATTTTCCATAATTATTCTTTGATTATTGAACAAACTTTATATATCGCCATACAGATCATGAAATGAAATCAATATTAAGCAAATACAATTATTACTAGTAGCATATTGAGATTTTAGTTAGTTTACCTGCTGATGCAATACTTCTAGCTGAACAAACAGAAGAAATAACTGCAAATGCAAAGAAGAAGCACCACCATAACCTCAGCGTCACACCATCACTTGCACCACCAGTTGCACCACCAGCAGCTCCCATTTTTACTCGCTCTCACTTTTCCTGTTTATTTCTCTGCTCTCTCTCTATCTGTGTATATTGATTGTGGTATTAATGGTGGTGTTGTGAAAATTGAATACACCATTTGTGTCTACTTATAGACGCTTATTAAAGTCAATGAACACGTGGCATCATTGCGTTCCAGTTCAGAGTTGACCTTGTTGAAGAGTAAATCATCAACTGCACGCACTTCTTGCGTTTTTCTTCGTGAGTACGACCTTTTTTAGCCTGATTATACTATTATTGTTAATGCCTTCTCTAGCTGTTAAATAATAGTCAATGAGAAAAGAGAAGAAGAATGAAGACATTTTGGGGAATATATGGCAACAGATATTTTGTTTTAGATTTTGTGTGGGCAACTTTCGGTGTAACTATCAATTCCCTGTTTGTCAAAGAAAGGAAAAAAAAAAAGTGGAGGCCAAAAAAGTATCATAAATTGGCAAAAAAAATATCCTTAGAGGGTTCGGATAGAAGTAAAAATGTTTCGGTTTCTCCAAAAAAGTAAAAATTAATCCTAGAAATCAGAAGCAAAAACAATTTGTTCTTTTTCCAGTAATACTCTACTTTTGCTCCATCAAGCAAGACTTGGACTTGAGATACTAGTTGAAAAATATGGTTAACCCGGCAGCACAATTAAGCAAGCATCTACAATTATATCAAACGTCGACAACAATATCTAATGAAATTCTAAATTGTAAAATTTTATCAAGTTCTCATCAATTTTGTATGTAATTGTAATCACACTAAAAAAAAAAAAAATACGTCAAGATCACCAAGTTGGGATTGTTATCATCATCCAATTTTGATTCTTACAGAAATATAATGAGAAGTTGTAATTATCACCAATAATATAGTAAAGTTGTAATCAAGATAAGATGCAAACTACAAGCTTAAATAAATAAATATGATATAAGGAGAGGAATAGAGTTGCAGTATCTTATTAATTACTTAAAGGGATCAAATAGGAGTCTCTTTCAGCTGATCAGATTTATACGTAAGTATTTCATCATCAACACAAGAAAAGGTAATTCCATTATTATACATGTATGTATATACATCCACCAGATAAACCCTACTGTTGCAGTATTGTAGACTTTAAGTGAATTAGGAACAAAACCTGAAATACTTCGCCATACTGGCGTTGCGAAATGTCAGTGTCTGAACAACTTCGCAAAAGACCCATTTAGCATTTGAACTTGAGGTGATAAATACCAGGGAATAAAAAAGTGGCTTGACCAGACATATCAGTGTGAAGAGATACTATAAAAGGGTGGACATATACAAACAAGCTAAGCAATTTGACAAGGATAGGGATTGTCCTGCTATGAAGTGTAAAATAGGATCCTTCCCAGATCAAACAAACAATTATTAGATTTTAGATAAGATTTCTGATGAGAAAATAGATTTTTTTTTTGGAAGTTTTTACCAACTTTACCTGTCCACCTGTTCTGATCAGAATGAATACAGAAAGGAGTGAGGTAACATCAGCCCCCCTAAACCATATACCTTTTCAAAAGAGGTATGAAGGTACAGGCTTTTCCACAACAGAGAATAGTATGAACACAATCACAAAAAGAAACCAAGAAGCAAAAGGCTATTTGTAAAGTGGAAAGCAAATAAAACAGTCTATAAAGTTTAAAGAGCCCAAAAAGAACATAACAGTCCTGCCCAAAAAATCTTGCATTAAAGAAATATGTAATGTACATTCAACAGTCTAAACTGAAACATAACTATAGGCGTAAAAAAAACCAAGGATGGGCACTGTCAAGAGTCAAGACGATGTGAATGTGTTCACATTCAAAATACGTAATGACATAGAACTTAAACTATTCAGGAAAAGCACAGATTTTACTAGTAAGGCATCATCAATTGATTAATGTAGGCTAAATATGCAACAGTGTCAAGACTTACATGAAAAGGGGTAAGAGCTTTTTCAGATACTGGAAGACCATACAAGCGCCATCATCATGATGCAGTTCCAATAAAGATGTTTTCAGTGCTTATACTGACCACTGACAAGAACTCTTCTGCAAGAATCTAAACATAATTTCAATTGTTACTTACAGAATGAACCAACAATTCTCAGGGAACAATGAAAAGCTTGTTAAATGTTTACCCCACTACTGACTCAGTATTAGATAGAAGTTTCAACAGCGAAATATATGTAGTACAGAATATAGTTAACGGACTTTAGAAATTGTGCCCACTAAAATCCTTTCTATCGTTTCTTAAAACCATATTTCTTCCGTTCATAGAAGAGATCAGTTTTAGCACTCCCTAGATTGACAATCTTCGGACACCCATCACGGTCCTTCTCCTGCTGAGTGCATTCCTTGCAGTAATAAGCATCAGATATTCCCACACCCCCACAAATCACACAACGACCTAGGAATGATCCATAATTGCATTCGTCACAAACCCGAACTAAGGTGCAAGGCCGCACGTACGAGTCGCATATAACACACTTCCCATCGCACTTCTCACACAGCCGTCCAATAGCAATCCCAGGCTGCTTCCTGCACATAATTAAATCAGGATGATGCTTTGCCATAGTTCCTACACCACTCGCTTATATCTTAACTGCAAAATTTCACAAAAGCATGAGATTTTTGGTAACTTATAGGCTAACACTAAATTGGTAAATGTATTTTCTGAATTAGGTGTTGTATCTCCACATAATTGTACTATTTAACCCACCAAAAAACCTACTGGTAAACATAAATTCCAAACACAGGTAACACTTAGTTTAAACGAACATCACTAGTATTTGCCACAGACACATGGATGTGATAACTATGGAAGAATATCAGTCCACACTGCTGCGAAGTTCATTACAGATGGACAAAAGGCGCTGTTGAAGTGTCTTTATCCTGTTACTAGGCATGATGACCAATTATTTTGTTAGGAAGCGCAGTGCTTCACTACTGCATGATTCAATTATTCTAAACTTTATTGTACGGAACAACTGAGAATGATATATCACATATGGAAGCTTGACTAGGGCATATTTGAAGTGATGACCGTGCATGAATGTATAACTATCCATATCCATTTCTTGTTAACATGAATTTACTGATATACCATCTACCACTCGTTTGCTTGTAGAAATTGTGTTGTCTATTGTGCAATTGTTTCTAAATTCAATAACAACAAGAACAAAAAAACTGCACGTCATGCGCATCAGAAGTGCTTGGTAAACTAACAAGCTTCAAAACTGGTGTGTATGTTGGCATCAATACAAAAATGATATGAATCATAAAAGTTGGATGTCATAAATATCTGATCAGAGGTATTTTAGATATGAACAGAAGTTGGATGTCATAAATATCTGTAAGACATCATCCATTATGAACTAACAGCTACAACATACCGAACACTTGCAATGGTTGTGCGGTGTCTTGAGAAATTTCCTCTTTAGTCTGACGCGGAGAGACAAAGAAACAGTTGGTACCAATTGACAGTAAAAAGAAATTTTAAATTCATATGCAAAAAGAGTCACGAAGACATGGATGAATAGAATCCCAGAATTGAGGAAAGACTAGGTAACAGCCTCTTGCACTACCTACGCTGCTAATATAGCACCTTCTCCTCAGCCAAATTCAATCTCTGATCATTTAATTGGCAAAAGGATTCCTACAGAACACAACAGAACTAACTAGCGAATCCTATACACTTTTGTCTGAGGCATATGACCTAATAATCCAAACCTTAACTGAAGACTGTAAATCAAACAAAAAATCAGCTAATGATATGAATCTTACTATCTATTGGGACTAAATCTCCTTTGTTGCGAAGAAAACAAGCATTCCAGAATCAGAAACTAAGAATTAACTACGGCACGTTCATAAAACCCTAGTATCAATTCCTTTTGCTTAGGTATATATTTCCTTTCGAAACCCTAGTAAAAAATATCAGGGGCTTTATAAAACTGAGAGTGTGTTGTTATGCTTACCTGGACGGTGTTGCTTAGCTCAGCAGAGACGGTGGTTGTGGTGGTGGTGCAGCAGTGGAGGATTCTGCGCTTCTCTGTTGCACAAAGAGAGAAAGAGGAGAAAAGAAGGTTCTAGTAGTGAAAGGATTTTGTCCGTGCCCCTTGGGTCCAATAAAAAGCGTTTTAAAGTCTCTGGCTGCTATATATGCGGGCCGAAGTTATGTTTGTCTTGTACTCTTGTTACTTTTTTTTTTTTTTTTTTCCCTGACTGATTACTTTTTTCTTTCCTTTTTTCCCTGGCATTTTTAGGGGCGACCCCAAAAAAATTAGGGGCGACTTTTTTATTCCCAACCCATATACACCGTTAAGGGATGTCCAACAACGCGGAGAATACGTTAATGCCCTTACATAATCGGAAGCTATTTTGTGCTCGATTATTATAAAGAAATCGGAAGCTTAGTAACGATATTATACTACCGATTAATATCGATTTTGTGCCAAACGCGTATCTTGCTTCTATAACAATCGGAAGGAAAAAGAACCTCACTAGACTACCGATTATAGTAGCTCCTAAATGGATGAATATCATTGATGTCAATCACATCGACGTACCTACCCATTTTATGACGACATGGGAGACCAATACCTATCATATCCTTGCAAACACAAACTGTATTCTCGTCATCGTAAGCTTTATATAACTTCAATTGTTCCATCATGTGATTTATTGCCCATTTTGAAACTTTATGAACAATGCCCCTTAGAAGCAATCTTTCCCTTTCATGTTCCGTAGGGAATTTATGTACACTAAATTGCATAGAATCCTTAATCTTTACGAGATCACGATTGGTGAATTCATGGATTTCTTCTTGGATCGACACAACTCCATTTTGACTACCTAGAAGTATTTTCTTTAATCGGCCATGAGACCCCTCCGCAATGCTTGTCGCCTCGTTCTTTAAGTTACGATATTCATATGTCCATGCATACACAAACCTCTCCTTAATCGGTAACCATTGTGTTTTACAATACTCAACGGGTTTTGGGTAGTCCTTGCCATATTCATCCTCAAATTTCTTCCAGTTTCTTTCATAAATTTCCTCAATCATTGACCAAACGATCTTATCCCATGCTTTCATGAACGCTCTCCAAATCATTCCATCCTCCTTCCATTTTTCATCAAATAACATCTTCTCTTCCTCTCGTTCTTCCACGGTTAATTTACTAATGCGCTCATCCTCTTCCTTCGACCTCTTGGTACCCTTCCTTGGTTTTTTAGCTTGGAAATGGTGATGGAAATTGTGTTTGAGGTTGCATTGAATGTGCCACATACATTGCAAGTTTCGGGCTTCAGGAAACACTACCGCTATTGCATGCATTAAGGCTTGATCGTTATCCGTTACAATAACCCTTGGAAAATCATCGCCATTATAAATGGACCTCAACGTCTCCAACATCCAAATGAAACTCACGTTGTTCTCATGATCCATTAAACCCCATGCAATCATAAACGTGTTTTTGTCCGAAGTGTAACAAGCAATGTTCAATAACGGCATGTTATATTTGTTTGTCTTGTAAGTGTCATCTCAACAAAATTTGATGAAAACACTGAGCCAATTTTATCATTTCGGGATGTGCCAAGAAAATACGTACCACTTTACCATCCTTTTCCTCCGTTCTCAACGTGTAGTCGTGTAACTCAGCTAACCACTGTGATTGTTGCATGACCGTTCTACCATCCCATTCCGTCTTTTTGATCGTAGCTAGGGACGACCTAATTGTAGACAAAGAAGACAAGTTGTCGGGGGTCGTCCGCCTTTATTTTACTTAAGATCGCACTCGCCTTTTGGATACGCATAGACCTCACCGTCTCCATTTCATGTGGATTTAACTTCGCAACCATTACATGTCCAATAAGAGTATCCGAATCATCGTGGTTGTGACAACCATTAGCAACTTTAAACATTTTCCAATCATTACTTTCCTTACTATCGGGCTTATAGAAGACAATCTTAAATGGGCATCCAATCTTATTTGTATGGGTTCGGTACTTCTTCCTTTCCGTCTTCCTTACATACTTATTATTCTTTCCCTCGTGACTCTTTTTCTTCCCACCTCTCTCACAAACCATTTCAAACCTAATGTCCTTCACGCAAGGGTTCTGAACTACCACGCACATCTTCTCTTTTTCCTTGTTCATAAGCCATTCCTTTGCTTCCTTCTTACTTCCAAATATCTAAATGCGCATATAACAAACCAAAAAGAATAAGCATAACCATCTAACATACATGATTGGAAAAAGAAAAGATAATTCATGAACATACCAAATTGTTTGCATAGTGTAGGGAAGTATCAGGCCTCAAATAATAATCATCATCAACCGCTACAACAGCCTACGCACAACAACAACAAGTTATGCATTAGCAATCAGAAGGAATTTTAGATAATAAGTAACCGATTGTAAATACTATACAAAACAATCGGTAATTTAATACTATACAACATAACCGATTATGAACAATCGGTAGTCTTGTACGACCATAGTCTACCGATTAACGACATACACAAATGAACAATTCTTCTATATAAAAAGCTTCAATAATCGGAGGGACTATAAATTCATAAACCAACCGATTATTAAATATCAAGATTTACGAATATTTCATTTTTTGGAGAAATTCGTATTTGGGGCGACGTTATATAATCGGACATTTATTTATGTATACAACTTCCGATTGTGAGAAATTAAAGCTTTAAATTTGGGGATTTTTTTCATATTCGGCATATTAATACATCAAAATATATCCGATTGTGGATAATCGAACGGTAAGAAGTAATAAACTCTACCGATTATGGTAGATTTCAAAATTCATCACATGAAGGATTTTAGAAAAAACTCATTTTGGGGCAACCTATAATCGGTAGGTTGTGGAACCTATTTGGCTTACGATTATGGCTACATCCAAATCATGAACCACATGGTTATGCCTGGCTATGTACACTCAAAACCTATGGAATTTGGCAAGGGTTCGATCTGGGGATCCTTATAATCGGTAGGTTGTTAAGTTGTTAACTCTACCGATTATGGTATATTTCAAATTCCCTTACATGAAGGATTTTAGAAAAAACTCATTTTGGGGCAACCCATAATCGGATGGTTTGGTAATATATTTAACTCCCGATTAACGCTACATCCAAAACACGAACCATGTGGTTATGTCTGGCTCTGTACACTCAAAACCTATGAAATATGGCAAAGGTTGGATCTAGGGCTCGTTATAATCGGTGGGTTATATAATTATATACCCTACCGATTATGGTAGATTTCAAAATTCATTACGTGAAGGATTTTAGAAAAAACTCATTTTGGGGCAACTTATAATCGGTAGTGTATGTAACCTATTAGGCTTCCGATTATGGCTACATCCACAGCTCAAGCCAAGTGGTTATGGTTGGCTTTGCACCCCTCAAAACCTATGAAATTTGGCCAAGGTTGAATATGGGGCTCCTTATAATCGGTAGTCTTACAAGTTGGATAAGCTACCAATTATAAAAGGGATTATTAGCCGAAGTATCTACACAATAATCGGTAGGTATAATTTCAATTTAACCTACCGATTCACCTTTAACCTACCGATTATGGTGTAGGCTCCCGATTATATAAGGGCATATTGGCCATTTCGAAAAATCGAAGATAAGGGGTAGCTTAAATTTACGTTTGGGTGACCTTTTTTTGTCTTTTAGTGTCGCCCCTAATTCTTTTGGGGTCGCCCCTAAAAATGCTAGCTTTTTTTCTTATATGCAAACTAACAATTTTTATCCTCCAGGAGGATGATTTTTCCGGGCTTCTGAAATTTTAAAGACTTTTACATGCCTTGCTGGATTGTCTGTAGGTTTATTACATAACCTTTTGATGCATTTACAAGTCCAAAAAAGTTGAGTTTTTAATCTAGCTATAATATCAAAAATTAGTGATTGATTCTCTCAAGCTACCATCTGGTGATTTCCATTGACTGTTTGCACTACAAGTTTTGCATCCATCTCAAAGCACATGGATTATACCCGTAGCTTCTCTGCCAATATTATAGCTTGTAGCAATCCTTCACATTCCGCTGCTTTTGTATTTATATGTCCATCTTTGTACTTGCTTTTGGCTTGAATGAAGGTACTTGCAGAATTACGTATTATTAGTCCAAATCCATGGTGATTAGAAACATTGTTTTTCTTAAAAAAAATGCATCACAACGGATCGAATAATACAGATAGAGTGGTAGTGTCCATCTGATTTGTGACATATAATCTGTGGTAGCACTCATATCTGTGATGTGATGTTTTACCATTGAACTACCAGCAACAGTATTTAACTCCTACATTGTTCTAATAACATCATCTGGATTTGGCTTAATATTTTAAAATGTGCGGCGACATCTTGCCTTCCAAATTTCCAACGATATATTTTCCATTTTTAACTACCCAATCTTCGTCTAACTGACACATCTCACTTTCAAACCAGCTTTTAATCCAGTCATGTACAGAGATGTTGCGATTTTGCATGCTTCTTTCTCGCGCCTGGTACTGAGTACCAAACAACTCTCGAAAAAGTACAGTCACAAAGAATGTAATTTGTTGCTTCAATCTCCTGCTCACATATTGGGCATTTTTCTCCAGAGTAATCTAAAACTCTTTCTATACGTTCATTAGACGGAATCAAGGTAGTCAATATCGGTTGTACAGGCCGATATCACAGGTTTTTATCGGATGTCGAAAAATACCTATATGATATCGAAAATATCGGCGATACAAAGACGGAATGATATTATCGGTTGTACAGGCCGGTACAGACCGATATATCGGTTTTATTTATACACCGATAATATCGGTTTCGTGAATAAATTTTTCATCAACATGCATCTAGTCTTTACACACAAGTACAATGTTAATAGGAACAGGTAAAAAGCCCTAATATATTTATAATATAAAATCAATGACTATATGGTAGGATATAAGATGGAAACCATATTTCGCTTGCAAGGCAAAGAAATATAAAAGATAAATATGAAGGATAATAAAAAAAATATTTACCGGCATAATCGAACAACAATCAGAACGTTGGCTAATAAACCACCTTGTATTTTGGAAATTTGAGATATGTGTATGATTCTTATTATTTTTTATTATGGTTTTATAATTATTTGAAATTCTATATTAAATGATGTATCACCGATAAAAACCGATATTATCTTATGTATAGGTGTATCGGACCCGACCGATACGAGACCGATATGCGATATTAACTACCTTGGACGGAATTACATCAATAACACACTTCCATATAAAATGCTCCATACGTGGGAGAGTTTTTATACCATATAATTACTTCCACAATTTCGCTAGAAAAGTATCTTCATCTCGATCTTGAGTTGCTTTAAGCTCCATGACTTATTATAAGTTGATTTTACTTTAAAGTTTCAATTTCTTGTTAATGTTCATACCAGTCTATCCTCCCTGCTGACTGGTACTCTCATGCTTAAGATTTTGACTGCATCTTCCTGCTCAAACAATTGGTGACTTCTACCTTCCAAGAGTTTTTGTCTTGATCAATAAGTTCAAACACATACATGTATTCATATGCCTTGTTTACTATTGGAATGGGAGGAGATGTCTTACCTGATATCCAGTTGTCTTACCAGATAAGAATACTTTTCCCATTACCGAAAATCCAGAAGCTCAACTTGAGAACGAAATCTAGCATCCCTTGTATACTCTGGAATGTCCGTGTTGAATTCTTCTTTTTTTCACGTGCGAGCTGAAGTTGTTGGAAAATATCTCTCCTTCAAGGCGGAACCCCATAATTTTTTTGAAGAGTGACACAATCTCCAAACTGATTTTGCTGGAAGTGCTTAATTAAAACACTTGAGATCACGAAATCCTATACCACCTGTTGATTGTAGATTTTTGACAAAGGGTAAAACAGTCATTTTGGGTAAATTTTCAGACCAGTGGTAAAGTAGTAATTTTACATATCAGGGGCAAAATAATCATTTTTACAATTTGAATTGAAAAGTCATATTCATCGAGTTTTGATCAGGGGCAAAATAGTCATTTTAACAAAATTTGACCTGAAAGGGCATAACGGTCATTTTGGATTTTCCTTCAATACTTGATTATAAAAATATTTTAGTGTTACGTTCCCCAGCTGAACTCCTAAATCTTACCTAACATCCACGTTCATTCTCAACTGAGTAACATGGATTCACAGAATTTGTCTAATTTCACTTAAAATTGGAGCAAGTACGATATTTTGATTCCTATTGGTCGAGACTAAGCCTAGGTAAGCTAAGAATAATGTATCTTGTGGCCGGTGGGTACAAAACCCTAGCCAAGGTCGAACAATTTAATTAGGGGAAACCGTGACTAACTAGGTCAGTCATGGAAGGAGGTTGGTCGTGCCCTTTTGTCGGCCGATCCAACAGGCTCTGCGCCTCCTATAGCCGACCAATCACGTCTTATATTGGCTACTTATCGCCTCCCTTTTAAATCGACCAATCAGATCACTCGTAGCCTACATTCTTCGCTTCCAATAGCCAGCCAAAGTAGGCTAGTCGAGCTGCTTAGTTTTACTTAAAATTATATCTTGGCACCCCAAGTCAGTTGCAAAACGATCATGACCATCCAACTTGGTCGGTCAATTTAGCTAACCAAGATCATTATGTGCTCGGCCATTAAGGTGCCATAGTGACTACTTGTCGCTCATTTATTGTTGACTAACCAGATTGCTCGTAGCCTACATGCTCCACTCCCAGTAGTCGGCCAAAGTAAGCTAGTCGAGCTCTTTAATTAACTTTATTAAGAAATAGATCCCGACGACTCAAGTCTGTCGCAAAGCGATGACGACCATGCAACTTGTCGGTCAGTTTAGCTAGCTTAACCCCTCTCATGCTTGACCGACCAAGCTCCATGGTGACCACCTGTCACCCTTCTATTTTTTCAATCACGTCGCTCATAGCCTACCTGCTTCGCTCTGAATGACTAGACAAAGTAGGCTAGTTGAGCTTCCTTAAAAACCTTATTAGGTTAAATAAACCGTCTATGTTAGTCATGGATTGATCTCCACTGCTCGACTTAGCTAGTTGGTTTGACCAGTATAGATTTAATTCCGATCGACCAATGAGATGTTGTGACTGATACCTGTCGTCCCTATCCTTGACGGTCCAATCACATTGTCCATATCTCACATGTGCAGCCACCTATGGTTGACAAAGAGGGCCGGTCCGGCTCCTTTAAAAAGTTATATAAAAGGATCTGCGACTGATCCAAATCGTCCATTATGAACGATACGTTATACGCATTCGATTCATTTAAATAACCTAATAACATAAGTTATTCAATGGTGAGCATCACATACTAGTCTTTTAAGTACTTCTCCTGGCAAATCATATGAGACTTGACCTGCCACTACCTACATGCAACATAGCTCGCACGTGATTGGTTGAAACCTACATGTCTTACATACACGATCAACAACACATGCTTAGTTGTTGGATGACCACATCTTTTTCTCCACTTCTCATGACCATTCTTCACATTTCATGATGTCAAGGAGAGGTGTTGGATAACCACTTTCCACACGATACAACTTGTCAACCTGGTCATGCAGGTAAATCTAGTCGTACAAGACGACTTCTTTCATATTTTTCACTTAAGACATCAACAAATGTCACAAATGGGGGGATATCAGGATATTGGTCTGGTGGTTTACGGAAACGCGGTGTGCAATGCACCCATTATGAGAAAGTGTCAGGAAATGCGGACAATTGACAAGTGAAGGAATAGTAGGTATGCAACCGTCCAGTCTTTCCTCCATGATACACGTAGGATCTACTTTATGATACACGTTCATACACCTTAACCTCTCACAGAGTCTATCACTCTGCTTTCCTCCCTGAGACCAACCCTTCTTCTTCCTTTGTGACTGGAGCAAGACTGGAACGGCCATTTCATGGTTTAGGCTAGAATCGTACAGATTGATCTCTCGAATCTAAAGTATTCATATGCAGTACATTTGTTTAGGGTTTAGACTCATTTCTCATCAACCTACCATATTTTACCGTTTTTAGTAGATACAGTTTTACCCTATTACAAATTGGGGGAGATCAATCTCTCGATTGCAAAGTCAATTTCTCTCGATTCACTTTCTTTGAATCTCATAAAAATGGTTGGTCTTACGTTAGGTTCAACTAACAACCCTAATTTCAATACTAACGCCGGTGGCACTCCTGATGCCTACAATAACCAATATGATGCAGACGCAAAAGATCTTTGCTAAGAATCAAGGAGGTATCTTCATAGGAGCTACTCAACTTTATTAAGCCTCTGAAACCTCCAAAGCTCTTATCCTAGAAGACGATGAAGCGTCGTTTGATTTCGCTGATCATTTGTCATCAAAGGATCAACAAGCAATAAAACCTTCGACCTTCTGTAAGCACTGTCACTGAAGGAGCAAGAGGAAAGCCATCGCTTCAGATATGCAACATCATGTGCGTGCTGATCGTGTGTCAGCCCGTCAAATATAATTTCACTTTCTTACGCACTAAATTTAAATGAAGCACAAGGTAAGGAAGAGTTCGTATCCACAGAGAGGCGTTTGTTGTTATGTAAATTTCAGTTTCTAAAATAACCCAAGGTATGTTTGTTGTTTAAGAAATAAAAGTAGTTGAAAGCAAAGTAAATAGTTTGAGAAATCAATAAGGAGAAGATATTGGTCAAGGGATAGTATCATTCACAAACATGTATTTTCATCAATGATTAGAATTGGTATTTTAATCTCGTATTTATTAAAAGTCCTAGGATATCTTGATCGCAAGTATAACCCGTTAATTCCCTGTTTCATCACAACCACATTAAAAGATGCATATGTGAATTCTTCGTCGAAAGCAACCTAAAGTGTAAAAGCACAATTAAGTTTAACTCCCTAAGAGCATTAAGTTTTATGGAATAAGACTCATCAATGCAAACGAATGTGTAAAAGCACTAGACGTTTTAACAAAAGTTATGATTCACTTGTGACTAATAGGATGTATCACTACAAGCACTAACCACAATTATGCTACTTAGAATCAGGGATAAACAACTTTTTCGTATTGAAAACCCTAATATAGCTCTAGAGATGAACACAAATCGGATTGATTCCGGACTCAACCTAACAAGTTTTCAAATCTTATAACACTATTAATTGTGAATCACAAACAATAATTACTGAGACAAAACTAATTCATTGAATCAAAAGCATGTTGAGAAATCAACTTTTATCCCATAACCAATAAGATGTTTAGCTACTCATAGCTAAGGAGTTCATCATCATCAATATTCAATAATAAAACAAGGAAGAAGAAGAACACAACCAAACCCTAGAAGCGTAAACAAAAGTGGCTCTCCAAAAGAATTCCAAGCAAAAAGATATCTCATGTGTTGTAGAAAACCTCCCTTTTATAGCTTTTCTCCAACTTCTAAAATTAGGTCTAGTCTTCAAAGTCCATTAGGTGAGAGTCCACCAAGCCCACAAGGATGAGAAACCCGTGTAGAAAATACGCCCCAAAATCGGTCGCCGGAAGTCTGGGATTGTGGCCGGAATCCTGTAGGAAAGTCGCGGAAAATAGACCCGGTGGCCAAGCAAAGTCCCGCTTGGCCACGGTCAACGATTCAGGACCGGGTCAACTCGGCGGGTCAACTCTGAGTCGGATCGGGTCAGGTTGCTGAGTCAAACCGGGTCTGTCAGGGCTAGTCACCTTGGCCTAGGCTAGTTCTGAGTTTAGACTGGGCTAGTTGCCTTGGACAGACTTGTAGCACAATTGCACAGGCTGAACTCTGTGATGCATCATCCTAGTGCATCATAGCTACCTACCCAGCCCTAATGGACTCATATCAATTCCACTAACATTCTGCAGCAACTACAGCTCAACTGAGCCCAAGCCAGCACCACCGCTTTACACACCTGTAGCTCATTGCATTGCCTGCAATCTCTTGTCTCTGCAACAGCTGCAACCTCAGGCCAACAATCATTGTTGCCTTAGTTCAGCTGCAGTACCCATTGGCAGCACACCTTCCCTTCCAGCTCCTCCATTCCAAGACTATGGCAGCGCACATAGCAGCAACCTGCTACAACCAGTTTCCCTTCCAGCCATCTTGGCCTGCCTCCAACAATTCCATTGTAGCCCTGTAACCCCCATAAATTAAGCCTTCATTCATCTGCTCAACAGCACCAGTTCAAGCTACCAACTTCACGATTCGGTTCAAGTTCTTTAGCCTTCTATTTCTCGGCTAATGACTCGTCCGTGCCACAGATTTCATGTTGGATCTTTGCTTGCAGTCACCACCGAGTATTCATAGCTTGCCTCATTATCTCGGCTCAAACCTACAACCATTGTCGAGACCAACATCAATGCCGGACGGTTCCTGGACCCATTCATTCTATGCACTTGCAACCGGCTCAGTTCGATCGCAACGCAACACAGCCCTACACATGCATCTATCGGCTTGTGGTTTCAATCACAGCCCAACTCGACTACAATGACAAAGCATCATTTCTCAAGCACGAGCACATACATGACCCGAGCTCACCGCCATCTTCCTCAGTAACCTCAATGCCAGCTCAGGCTTCAAAACTGCAATTCACAACCTTGGCATCAAACTCAAACTCAACCACATCCACCTGTCCGAGCCATACCACCACCTGACTCAGGACCATTCCATTCTCAAAACCTCCAACTTCTCAGGCCATCTTTCTTTGTAAAAACTGCAACTCATTAATAACCAGCGCAATCTCGAAGAATGACTTAAATCCAACCTTACAGCCTCCTCAAGTCTGCAAAACCATTTCACCTTCAAAATGCCACCAGAACTTATCAAACTCCAACTCTATATGCAGCTCACAGGGCATAACATCATCTCCTGAGTCTTCCACTCCCTAGCTCAGCTCCAATCCACAACTCCTTCTCATCTCTCTGACATCTCAGTTGCCACCTTCTCCATTGCCATTCAAATTGCGGCTCAAACAAAACTACAGCTCCAAATACCCATTCCTTCTGTGAATTTCTGCATCTACCAGGCCTAGCACCACCAGCATCAGTGTGCCTTAACTCAACCGAACCCTTTCTTGACCTAGCCATAGCATACAACTGCATTTTCTTTCCATCTTATATTGCAGCATCAGAGCATCTCTGAGAATTGTTGCAAAACCACCTGCAACAGCATCAATAAGTCTCAGATTCACTAATTCAGTCACCATAAACATCTTCATAGCCCTGACTTCAAACCCTAACTTCCCTGTTAATCGATCCAACCTTGAATCCAACACAAACCCATTTCATTCTTTGCTCTAATTCTTCATCTGTTGCAACTCAATCACTAGAATCTCAACCCCAAATTTGCAGCAGCTCTGTCTCCTTCCCAACAAGCCAAGCTTCATTAATTCTCTAAGCTCTTTCTCCACTCTCTATCTCGAGGTATCTGTGTTCTTCGATCTTCAACAACCGCGGCTGTTCTTCACTTCTCTCTGGATTTCAATTCGGCAACCACAGATTCATCCCACTTCAACTCCATCGACTCAATCAAGCCTGTAAACTCATGAACACTTCCGTCCTGATCACAATACCACCTTCATCTTCCCTGTATTCTCTTCGAATTCGATCTGCATCCTTTGATTCAAATAGCTCCCATCGATTTCACATTTGCAGAAGGCAGCAGCCATTTTCTTTTCTCATTTTCAGGCAAAACAGAAAGAAATGATTGAGAAATAAATTCTCAATTTAGGGTATTGGGGTTGGATCTGGGTGCTAATATGGGCCGGACAGTGATAGCCCATCTAACTTGCATAGGTGCCTTGAGTACCTAACCGGATGCCTTTAACATTTGAATGGGTTTCCCCTTATCCTTAGCTAAGCTCCAGATAGCACATGCCTGTGAAATGACACTCTTGCCCTTTTGCTCCAATTGGGATGATTTCCGCTTCTTTTCCTCCGTGCGACTCCAGAGTACCTAATAACTCAAAAACACCCATAAAATACATAATTCACACGAAAAATAGCAAAGAAAGCATAAACTCTAGATAGTAAATACGGTGTATTCTACACCTATCACGTGCATCCCCACCACCAGCTCCAACTCCAGTACCACATGCACGACTACTGCGTAGAGAAAATCATGTCCAAGCTACACCTGCTTTGGCATAATGCCAACAACATCAACAAGTGAGAGACTGATGGCTGTCGTAAGTGTAATCAAATTAATAATCTTATTTACACACAATTAACTGGTAATATAATGGAAGCAATGATCGTTTCCACGAAGAGAAATAAGTTTTAGTTGTCAAAGTGTCACAAATGGGGGTTTTGTTTTAGATTTTGAACAAAATAAAATAATCAAAGCAAAGCAAAGCAAATAAAGTTGAGTTGTAATCAATAGAGAGAGATATGATCGAGGAATCCTTCTTCATTAATCAACCATCAATGAGTTATTATAGTTGTCTACTTGTAGTTATATCATAGATTATCACCAACCGTGGAATAACAGCTAGATCAGTGTTATCCCCTAAATTCCTTATATCACTGGATACGGAAGTTCTCGACTACCAGATTCTATTCATCTAAACCACCTAGTAGTAGATCACTCAAGGTGTAATTTGGTCGAATTCTTTATCTTTTGTGAATTTATAGTTTGATCCTATTAGATAGACTCTTAGATCAAGGTCCAATTTTTAGTGTTGTTTATACACACAATCGCTCCACAGAATCCCTCTGCAAGGTCTTGTGTTCTCTACTTGTGTACAAGTTATTCGACGATTACTTATCTCCTAACTCAATACTAGCAATAGATTAAATCAATAAATCAATTTAGTTGGCCACCTAAACAATCCATCAATCAATCATAAATATTCGATATAGTATAAACAAGCGATAATCATATGAAGAACTTCAAAGTAGATTAATATAATAAATAAAATCTTGTTTACAACTTAGAATTCATCCTCAATCAATAGGTGTTTAGCTACGCATGGATGTAGAAACATCCATGATATACATATAAGAAAAGTTAAGAGATATCGTTACGATTGAAAAACCGCTCTGAAACCCTAGATTTCGCTCCGTGTGTAATTTCTTCTCTCCAAGCCTTACAATTTCGTGACCTCTGATGATATATCATTCATGACCTAATACCTATTTATATAGGTTTACATTTCTTGGCCTTCAAGTATCTCCGTCGGTTAAGAAACCCGACCCGAAATTATGATAGAAAGACCCTAACGTGAATTTTGGCCTTCAACAGTTTGCATACCCATTTGCAAACTTGAATTTTGTAATAAAATCCAGGGAAATAAGTTTGCATACCCGTTTGCAAACTGAAATTTCAGTTACTCCCGTTTGCAAACTTTCCTGTCTTTGGTGTTCGATAAAAAGCTTGTTTTGCCCACAACTTCTTCGTCCGAGCTCGGAATGACCTCATTATTTTTGCATTCTTTTCCTCTTTCAATTCTATTCAAGATGGTGATGAGAAATCCTGAATTTTAATGAGTTAAGCTTGGTCTTTGGCCCATCCCTTGATTTTGAGTGTTTTGCTCATTTTCGTCGCACTTCTTCCACTTCTCTTGGACTTGGTGTTAATGGTGTTTTTTTTAGTTCATGGCTAAAATTGTAAAACCCTGTATTAAATGCGTCGTCGTTCTGCAAAGAAGCTGAGGCATTTAAGAGTGATGAGTGCCCAAGCCTCTTTACTTACATATGTATTGAGCAATTCAGTATATGTATATAAAATTTATCCAGAATGGTGCATGTAACAACAATCCCAAATATTCTATAAATTTTATTAAACTCCCGCTTGCATTATTCACTAGTGTACAGCCTGTCGAGTATTTTCCTATGCTATGTTCCCCAGCTGAACTCTTAATATTGGTATGACATGGCAATTACTGTTCACTCGCAGCGGTGTAGCATGAATTCCCCGAAGTGTCAGTATTAAGATCTGCATGAAAATACTCAGGAACACGCAAGTTGTACCGCTCTCTGATAAAGAGATTTATTGTGCCAACACACGAATAATTTATTGAAAATTGTTTAATTTTGTGTCAGCTCACGAAATTCAATTTTCTAACCTAATTTTACCTATTTGCAAAAATTAGGTTTTTTGCGCCTGCGCAATATCTCGAACCCTATTGTTCGAGACCAAACCTAGGTAAGCTAGGACATTAATCCTCCGTGGACTAGTATGAGCAAAGTCATATCAAAAATCAGAAAGCAAGAAATAAAAGAGGAGCTGCGGCAAATAGGAGCAAAAGAACAAGAGGAGGCGTGGCCGCCCACCACATGGCCGGATTCGCCCTAACGTGAGCACCACACGTAGCCGAATGGCCATGATCCATGTTGCCCTTGCCGGGCCCCCTTTTCCATCGAACAATCAAGTCACTCTAAATGCTCCACATGCATTTTAGAATGAGGCCGACCCGATGCTGCTTGTCGGCCCCCTTTCCATCGAACAATCGTGTCGCTCTAAATGCGCCACACGTATTTAGAATGAGGCCGGTACCATCCGCTTACTAGGCCCCTTTCCATCGACCAATCAGGTCGCTCTAAATGTGCCAGACGCATTTAGAATAATGTCGGCCCCATGCTGCTTGTCGGTCCCCTTTTCATCGACCAATCAGGTCGCTCTAAATGCACCACACGCATTTAGAATGAGTCCGGCCTCATGCTGCTTGCCGGCCCCCTTTCCATCGTCCAATCAGGTCACTCTAAATGCATCACACGCATTTAGAATGAGGCCGGCCTCATGCTGCTTGCCGGCCCCATTTCCATAGACCAATCAGGTCGCTCTAAATGCGCCACACGCATTTAGAATGAGGCTGGTCCCATGCTGCTTGCCGGCCCCCTTTCCATCCACCAATCAGGTCGCTCTAAATGCGTCACACGTACTTAGAATGAGGTCGGCCCCATGCTGCTTGCCGGCCCCCTTTTCATGGACCAATCAGGTTTCTCTAAACACGCCACACGCATTAAATAAAGCTAAACCGCGCCAACACCTAGTGGTCGTCGCGTCAACATAGCCGCACACACTAATTAGAGCTTTGACATGCCAAACCCTAATTTGGTTAAGACCGCTATACCGTCCATGCCAAATAATGCCACCTAAGGCATTAAGTTTGATACGGCAACTAGAGCCAATATTGTTGAGTCATATTTGGATCTAACACCAATATGCCAAGATATAGTGGTCGCAGCTACGCCAGACGCCATTACGCTACTATGCCACTGGCAGGTGCCATTACGCCATTATGCCACTACGCTGGCAGGTACCAACGATATGTGGCCATAATCAACGGCCACCCCCTTCCATAAATTGCGATCCCGGCCGTCCAACTTTGCCAGCAGAATTGGTAGGCCTAAGTTAAATCTTAGGTGACCAACCAAGACTAACTTAATAGCGTCACACGCTATTTCTTGCGGCAAGTCTCATGACTTAGCTCGCCACGCATGATCACCCGCCGCCTAGCTTGCGTGCGATTGGTCAGAATAACTAGGTCTTGCACACAAGACCCACTCAACAATCTGCTGCACATTTTCCACGAAAATACTCGAGACATCAAACATGTCACAAACTGGGGGATGTTCATCAGGGTATTTGTCTGGCGGTTTACAGCGTGCGACGTGCAACACGCCCATTATGAGAAAGTGTCAGGAAACAAAACAGTTAGTGGCAACGAGAAGTAGTGGGTGTAAACTGACCTGTTTCCACTTATAATAGGGACGTGGTTTTCAACAATTACACACTACCCCACTTATCCATCACTCAAACACTCCCACTTACTATGAGATCAGGGTGTGTTCAACTATGAATTGTATAAATAGGTTTCTACCTTTTTCAACCAGACAACATAGTTTTGGTTAACAACAACACAGTATTCAGAAAAATACCAAGAACTGATAGCTTACATTCCGCAGGCCAGTTCCATATTCTAATACAAGTCATAAAATAGCCACACCTTCAGAGTTAACCATTCTGGTCTCAACACCTTCTTCGCTTCCCTCCCTAAGATCAACCCTTCTCCTTCATTTTGTGACCAAAGCAAGACTGGAACGACCATTTATTAGTTTAGGCAAGGATTGTACAGATTGATCTATCGAATCTAAAGTACTCCCGTGCAGTGCATTTATTTAGGGTTTAGATTCGTTTCTCATCAACACACCCAAATTTACCAAAACCAGCAGAAATAGTTTTTACCCCAAAACACTTGGGCACTTGGAATACTTCTCTTTTTAGCACTTTGTAGCTTCTTTTTGGATGATTCACCTAATAGGAACACATAAAAGAAAACAAGAGTAATAATACACAAATATGCAAGAATAATATCTAAAACAAGTATGGAATGGACACTAAAATCATATGAATTATGCACTTACCAAATTCCCCCATACTTGGCTTTTGCTAGTCCTCGAGCAAACTAAATGAAAATAATCCTAAATACAACAACTCCATTTCGTTGAGAAACGGTTGCACTTAGCTAATGCAACATGCCTTTAAACCCCTAGGTGTCCCTAGTGGACGAGTTATAGTCTCGTGAGGGTTTACAAGAGGTATACCCACAAAACCTACTCCAATTTATCGCCTTGGAAGAACTGTTAAGGACAGACACAGATTAGTAGCTAGTAAGATAATCAGCCTACATATGTTCTTTAGCTATATTTCATCCCACATACATTCCAATCATCACACATAACCAATTACTTACGTGTGACATTCAACCTGATTGCAAAACTCTACTAAGATAGTCATCGTACTTGTTGCAATGTTTCTCAACATTTTTTCCGCAACACTCGCGTACTGAAATCACATGGATAGATAAGAGAATGGAAAAAGAAAAGTGAAGTGTGCAAATGTTGACTAAGGTGAAAGATGTTACCCACAATACTTGTATGAATGTCGTCAAAGGATTTTTATATACATTTAGCACAATAGTTGAGATAAGCACTCATTTAACTCGACAACATGATTAGATACTCTAAGCGCATGTTTCTTTTCACCAAATACATGATAGTTCCCTTGGATCTTGCGTTCCACGCTTGTTTAGGCGACGGAGACAGGGAAAACGTTCACACATACTGCTATCCAAGTGTCGAGAACCTCATCAATAGTCTTTTTGACTTGCTAAATAATGATGATAGGTTTCACTCATTTCATCGATTACCTGATTTATTCCCATGGATCCTGCATTCCACGCTTGTTTAGGTGACGGAGACAGGGAGAATCTTCTCTTTGTATTGTTAATAATGTCGGTATATGAAGAGGAGGCTTATATAAATTTTTGATTTTTGGCTCACTCTTTATGAGTGTAAGGCAATTGTATATGGGGCTTTTATAAACTCAACCAATGATTACCTTGCTACAACATCCATGACAGTATTAGGATCCCACCAAATCACTTAGAGAACATATAACTGCAAAAATAAAAGGAAAGTGATTCAGTAATAATAAATTGCGAGGACTAATCTTTCAAACGAATACCATGTTATTTCTAGCATCTGAGTTTCGCATTCAAGTATGAACGTATATAATTAAGTATTGTAGAACGATAAAGTTGGTATCAAGCTATGCTCATAAGAACTTGTTTCAACCTAAAAAGGGTTAAAGTGTCATTCTAAATAGCTCATAATTAACTTCAAAAGATGAAGTCTCAAGTATGCAAGAAATCAAAGAGTTTTTTTTTTTTTTTTGTATAGTAATACTAATATAATATCCAAACATGCTTAAATATTCCCCCACGCTTAAACTCAACCTTGTCCTCAATGTTCAAAACCGAAAATTCGATTTCGACATAACAGGCTGGAAAAACTCGAAAAATGTACAAATGGGTAGGGAACTAGGAAAAACATCCTAAATGAAAGTTGTTTGCCTATGTCTTTTCTATAACGTATCAAAAGGGCACAGTATTTCGAAACACGGTCTGACATTTATGGCCTCCGGACTGACATACATTCAGTTTGAAAAAGTTCTGGAAAAATTCTGAAACTCAAAATTCCAGGCCAATCAGTCCAACTTAACACACTCCGAATTAAAATTTTATTTTTGGAAAAGAAAGGTGAGTCTGTCCTCTTTAAAAGTTTGGGTCAACCACTCAACTCGTACTTCGAACGAAGTCTCGAGAGCAATTTTCGTGACAACTACGTAGTCAGAATTTTTCTGACGAAAATAGTTTCGTCAAAACTTTCATTATAGATATAGACTTTGTAAAATCTAAGATGGGAATGCAAGATATTATATGAAAAACTAATAAAATTAAAAACAAAAGGGATAGAGATACAAAATCGATGTGTTGCCTCCCATGTAGTGCTTGGTTTAATACCCTAAGCCCGACTTGGCATTCCAATTGTGCTGCTCCACCAGAGGGAGATAATCACGAAATTCTTGCACATCCATATCAACATAAGCTATGCTTTCGTAGTATGGTTTCAACCTATGGCCGTTTACTTTCAAAGTTGTTTCATCCCTGAGACTAGATATATCAAGCTGCGCCATGAGACTAACAATTAGTAACAACATACGGTCCAATCCATCTGGACCTTAGCTTACCAGGAAATAGTTTAAGACGAGAATAAAATAAAAGAAACTTTTTGTCCCACAACAAAAATCTTCCGAGAAATCATCTTGTCATGGAAAAGATTCGTCTTCTCCTTTTATATACGAGAACTCTCGTAAGCATCATTACGTATCTCCTCTATCTCATTAAGTTGTAACTTCCTTTGTTTCCCCACATTGTCATAATCCATGTTGCACATCTTTATCGCCCAATATGCCTTGTGTTCAAGTTCAACCGGAAGATGACAAACTTTGCCATAAACCAATCGATATGGAGACATACCAATCGGTGCTTTGTATGTCGTTCTATACGCCCAAAGCGCATCGTTAAGGATATAACTCCAATCTTTTCGTGTAGTGTTTACGGTTTTCTCAGTAATGGATTTAATCTCACGGTTCAAGATTTCAGCTTGCCCACTAGTTTGTGGGTGATACGGCGTACCAACCTTGTGTGTTATGTTGTACTTCTTGAGTAGGGCATGGAAGGATTTCTGAAAATGTGAGCCTCCGTCAGTGATAACCACTCTTGGTGTACCATGTCTAGAGAAAATATATTCCTTTACAAACTCACAGACAACTTGAGAATCATTAGCGGGGGTTGCTTTAGCTTCCACCCATTTCGAAACATAATCCACAACAAGAAGTATATAAAAGTTTTCATTACAATTTTTTTTTTTTTTTATATAGCTTGGTACGGTGGTCCCTAGACAACTCCTAAATCTCATTCATTTAGGAATTTTAGCAATTACAAGGGTTCTAACCCCGACCTCCGCAGTGGGAGGGAGCATGAGAACCATCAGACACTTGATGGTTCTCCCATTATAATTGACACAAGGGCCCATAAAATCAATTCCCCACACTTCCAATACTTCTACACCAAGAATTGGTGTGAGTAGCATTTGATTTCTAGCACCTAGATTGCCCGTTCTTTGACATCTATCACAAGAAATGCAAAAAAATATATGCATCCTCAAATAGGTTATGCCAATAAAATCCACTTTCAAGTATTTTGAATGCGGTACGTTTAGAACCAAAGTGTTAGAGCATAGCTCGGTTGAACCCACCAAGCGTTGGTATGTCAAGTTTGTTGTCATATTTTAGTGAATCAAAACTCAATTAAAGAGTCTCTTGATTATGTACTAGAGACAACTTCATATAGGTTAGGCTAGAAAGATTAGGATAATGAGACATACAAGTATTACTCGAAGACTTGAAGAATGTGAAGAAGTAACAAGCTACATCGACGACATCATCCTTCCTCTTGAGGTTAGCAATATTTTGACTTGAACTGTTTCATTCCTAACTGTTGATGGTGGATTTTCATTTAAGGTTAAAATTGTAAAAAACCCGAGAAAATTATGCGCGACATCTTGTAAAGATAAGGCCATCGATAAGTGTTGGATACTCCCTCACTTAATTCACCTAGAATGGAGCATGTGGCAACAATCCCATTCTATGAATACACGAAATTCATCCGAGGTTGGAGCATGTAGCAACAATCCCATATACCTTGTGAATTTCTAGCATTATTAATTAATGCGCAATCAGCCTTGTATTTCTGTACTCATTATCGGTGTGGCATGACGGCGAGTGTTGCTCTTCTGAGTGGCACGAACCTCCAAGCATTATAATGAAACCATGTACGAAATACCCGTATGGTGACTCTCGGTGTGTTATACTAGCCCGATTGAGCCCCTCTCGGTGTGTTATACTAGCCCGATTGAGCATCGGACTGACCGTATCGGTCGGATATGATCCTGATCATCCAACTCCACAAGCATGATTTGATGACCCGGATCAATTCCATCACCCCCAAGCGGTATGGAATATCCTTTGTAGAACCAACGCGGACCCGCATGGTCGGCCTCCCTCCCAGTGGCCTAGCTTGCCAAAACGTCCAAACCATAGCGGTATGGGCGGAAAACCTAAAATTAGGGTTTGCGGCATATTACATGTGTCGCAAAACGGTCTTAACCATCCATCTTGAAGGTATAGATGGAGGGTGTAGATGTAGATTCAAAGGGCCGGAGCATGTCAACACAATCACAGTGGGCCGCCTACATACGACCAATCGGTCGGGACCAACCATGGTTGGTTACCCCAATTAAATACGGCGAATGAAGCACCGGGACGCACGACCTTGAAACCCAAAATTAGGGTTTTGAGCATCACGGCGTCCATCTTCTCCCGATGCGAATGGAGGGTCCAAGATTAGATTAGCGAGTCCGGTCATACCAAAGATAACCACCGTGGACCCATCTATCCCCTCACCCGATCGGCCAAGGCATATCACGCCTAGTCATTCCAAGACGCGCGCCCAAACTAGCGTGGTCGCACCTCCCAAACCGCAACCGATCTCGACCGCTCCAACTTCGCCGGACGATTTGGATGGCTCGGATCACGTTTTCATGGGATATTCGGGTATAGGCGTGAACACCGGCCTACCACTTACACGCCGGGCCGGTCGGCCAAGACCGACCAAGTTAGGTCATCTTGGAACGCGCGGAAGTGAGCATGGTGCGCGGCTTTTTGCGGTACCAAATTCCCATTACAAAATCGATCTCCACCACTCCTCTTTGCCGGTCAAATTGAGTGGCCTAGATCGCACCTTCATGAGACAGTGAGATATGGATGTGTACACCGGTATATTGTCTACACGCATGCCCGGTCGGTCCTTCCCAAAAACCTTCTCATGCTTGGTTTCGACCAAGCTGAAGAGTGATGCTTGCGCACCTCTTCTAAAAACCTAATTCATTAACGGCGGCAGATGAGTGTCTTAAAGATCATCTCGTCCGTCCAACTTCACCGGCTTGGTTATACAACCCTGGTCAGGAGTTAATTGGTCAATGAGGCGTCACCACCCATCACTTTACCACACCATGATGCAGTACCTGCATAAAATACACATGATACTTCACAAGTATCAACTTCCTGAATAACTTTTGGTTATTCAATTGCATTACATGCTACCTTTCATGGATCCACGATCCACACATTCCAGAACATCAATCATGTCACAAGGCTGGGGATACATGCGGGGTATTGGTGCAGCGGTTTACGGCGTGCGGCGTGCAACGCGCCATCACAAGAACGTGTTAGGAAGTTATGGACGGTTAGCGATGACAGGAGAAGTGGGCAAGACTGATCGTGTAGCATCGACACACAACTCCGCTACTCCATCACTCCACTTCCTCCACTTCCCACGAGAGACGTGAATAAGGCTCAATGACTTGTATAAATAGGTTCTCCTCCCTATTTCCACCAACAAGAGCAAGTCCAGACAAGAAACAGAAACCAAGTGTTGATCCAAGACACCAAAACTGATAGCTTGCATCCTGTAAGCCGGTTCAACTTTCTGTTACAAGTCATAAGCAAGCCAACACCTTCACAATCTCAACACCTTCTTCACTTCCCTCCCTAAGATCAACCCCATCTCCTTCACTTTGTGACCGAAACAAGTCTGGAACGGCCATTTCTTGGTTTAGGCCAGACTTGCACAGATTGATTTCCGAATCTACAAGCACTCACCGCGCAGTGCATTTGTTTAGGGGTTTAGATTCATTCCTCATCCACACACCCTAAATTACCAAATCCAGCAGGAGTAGTTTTCACCCATAAACACCAACGTATCTTTCAAGTCGTGCTATATTGAAAACATAACTAAGAAGTTGTGAATGATTATACTCTAGTAGACGTAGTGTTAAGGAATTACAATACGAAGTTTAACGCTTATCTTTTGAACTTCGTATATAAGACATCGACATAATCGTATGAATGTTATTGTGATTATGTGTATGGGTATGGGTGAAGATTTCGTCATAGGAAACAATGTTTACATTCGTTTAAAGGAAGTACATTCATGAACTTGTTTTATGAATCGAAAGGGAAATCGCTAGGCTTATTGGTATTTTTATTCATTGCATATCTTTGGATTACCAATATGTGTGAGTTAGTAGAACTGATCATAACTTGTTATGTATCTTGGTAAAACTAGTCACAATGCCTGACTTATGTATTGGTATGACTTTTATTAGTGTAACCGATCATAAGTAATCACCTAAGATGGTATGATCGATATTTGTAATTGATGTGACCGATCCTAGTAATTGGTGTAACCGATCCTAGTAATTGGTGTGACCGATCACAAAAGAATGTGTAATCGATCCTTGTAATTGGTGTAACCGGTCCTGGTAATTGGTGTAACCGATCCTGGTAACTGGTGTGACTGTTCACAAGTAATACCATGAGAATATGGTAACCGGTCCTGGTAATTGATGTAACCAATTTGGTAACTAATGTAACCGGTCCCAGTAACCATATTAAGGTAAAATAGATCCTTGTGTTTGGTAGAACCGTAAACCCATGATTAGTGTGTTGATTTGATCAATCACATAGTTCTTGGAAATCGAGATAAACCGAGTTCTAAACTTGTTTGGAAGTGTGGTATAATCGGTTCCAAGATTGTAAATATGAAAGAGGATTTACAAAGAAATAAGATGTCGACATACTTTGAACATGTTCAGTAACTCATATCTTTTATTGTTCAAAGATATTCCCTAATAACTAAAGGAGATCCTGAACCGAAATAAGTTGAGAATCTTTTTAATTAAGGTTGTTAATTTTATATGCTTTTAATTACCAGTAATTAAAATGCATATCTCTGGAAAATAAAAATTGGTAATGTGCATTTACTAATTGGAGATTTTCTTCGGTCAATATTGGACAGAGCATTTCTAGGAATTATAAAAACCGGATTTAGAAATATATTGCATATCTTGAGAATGTTTTCGGTTTTGGAAATTCCTTGGTGTCCAAACTTCCTTGGAATATAAATACCCAAGTTTGCATTTCAAGCAAACTATCCTAAGAGCCAGCAAAACTACCTTGTTGTGTTTTTACCGGTGGAGCCGTCTATTCGGAGAGGAAAGTACCCTAATTATGCGAAATCTCTTACGACCGCTCGTTTAAAGACTTCTGTGGGATCTAGAAGCTCTACGAGTATCGTTGGTGGGACACTAGATAATTGCAGTATTATTAGTTTTCGATTTGATTTGATTGACTAACGGTTGTTGCACTTTGATTGCACCTTGTTTGTTTATTCTTGAGAATCTTCTCTTCTGATATAAGATTCACTCAAACTAGATCGAAGTATCGACGGGATCTTTAGAACTGTTTGTGGATCTAAAGACGTCTTGTGATAATTTATTGTTAACAGACTCCGTTCTGTATGTGATTGATCACAAGAGATTCAAGTTGTGGTGTGTAGGTGTTTATTGAAGACTTAAGAAGATGAAGAAGATTTCTGATTTGGGTTCATAATCTTTAATGTGCACAAAACTTGATTGGCTGGGATCCAACCATAATCAGTTTATCTTTGATAGATTTGATTGATTAGTTACGTAGATCGGCATAAATATTTAGTATCTTCGTAGATCCTATTATTAATTGCATAATCTAAACTCTTCTACTTTTGGTAGTTGTTGGATAGATTGATCCAAACCCGGCAAATTAAGGAGTTTATTGGATTAAACAGAAGAGCCTTTGTCTAACTCATATCACTGAGATTGAAAAGAGTTGTTACCGAACATATTTATTGTTCCTTTACTGTTTGGAATACGAACCAAAAGAATTGTTCCAGTGCGTGCACTTATTTAATGTCGGAAGCGCAGGTATACTGAAGAAACTAGGTGAACTATAGTTTTAGTTTCTTGGTCTCAACTATACGAAGTTTGTTTGATTTTGTATAGCGGCTTAATTCTGAGAGTATTCAATTCTGGACTAGGTCTCGGGGTTTTTCTGCATTTGCGATTTCCTCGTTAACAAAATCTTGATGTGTCATTTACTTTTGTTTTCCGCAATTATAATTGTTGTTATTATAATTTAAAGTAAATTACACAAACGTTAACTCTGTATTACTTGATAGTGATCCTATAGAGTTTGGTTAATTCCGAACCTATTATCAAGTAATCACACTTTCATTGTTGTACTGTCTCGATCTTGTATACATAGACGATCACACAAAGTGTGAATACCGATTCGTTGTATTGTCTCGACTCAGTCCATAGACAATCACTTTCAGTAAGAGGACTTATAGGTGGAAAAGTTTAAGATTGTGGTATATTTGGGTACCCTCGTCTCTTCAATTGGTATCAGAGCAGGCAAACACGAAAAGATCTAACAATCTGTGTTTGGTGCGATCCAACCTATAAGAATTGAATTTATGTCTGATTCGGTTAACGTTATGCAAGAGTATGAATACTCAAATATTGAAGATGTTACAATCTCGTTAACTCATGATCCAGGAGTTACGAAAATATCTGCGTCTATCTCTGATGGAAAGGAAGATTCTGATAAAGAGTTGGTAAAACTCCTAAAGCCAATAAGATCTCTGTCTACACGGATGTTAATACTAAAGACATAATCTAATTCTCTTAAGAATGAGATCAGAGAAAAAGACATTCAACTAAATATTCTATCCAAAGAGAATATGGATCTTACTGTCAAATTAGAAGCCGTTGGTAAATCTCTTACTCAAGATCAAGAGAATCATCCCGTGACTCTGACTGATGATGCTATTTTAATTTCTTCTGAAAATGAAGAAACTAAAAGTTCTTGTTCGACTTTTACAGATTGTGATAAAACTGGTTTAGTCACATCTGAAACAGATCATGATGATGGTAGTTTGCCTAACTACATCAAGTCAGAAGAGAATGAGAAACCATCTTCTACAACTACTGATGATCAGACGAAATCTTGTCCAAAGGAAACTTTGAAACGATTCCGTGAACATGATCTTAAGGAATACAACTTTCAATCACTTGACAGGAAACTTATTCTTCTTCAAAATAAAGTGGTAAAAGTATTAAAAGAAGTTTCTTGTCTTAAAAAACTGAAAGATCATTCCTCAGTAGAAAGACAGAATAGATCTCAATCCAACAAAGTCAACTCAAAACAATCTGTTGTAAGGGTTGATAATCGCTTCTGGAAAAAGGTTTTTCCCCACTCATGTCGAAACAGTCCTTGTTTACATGAAGAACAATTCCAGAAAAAATGGAAAGATAGAATCTCTGCCGAAGGAAACAATCATGAATTTCCAATAATTGTTTCAAGCAATCGTGCTGATGTGCATCATAAGGAAATCCTTAAAATGAGAAAATCTTATGAAAATCTCATTGACAGAATTAAGAGAGATTTGTCTATCTCTGAAAATTCTCACATCAGTACTATTTCTCCACATGATCATAAGTTTGGATCAAGGAAGGATCATCTTCTTGGGAGAAAATACTTTGGGCAGCAATTTCCGAAGAGGAACACGAACTATGTTTCTGATACTCACTGTAAGAAAGAAAAGGCTTACTCCGATGCAACCTAGTTGTATGGAGACTGTGCACTCTCATCCTTGTTCATGCTCATAATTTTGAGATGAAAAGCACATAAAAATAAGAGCACCACTAGAGATTAAGTTATATCTTTGTAATACTTAATCCAAACAAAATAGACATCGATTTTTGATTTCTTTCAATTATTGTGTAAGGTCTATTACTGAATAAAACTATCTATTATTTATGAATAAAATTATTATTTTATAATTTTTCTTGTGATAGTTTTTCGATTACATAGCATGTGCTTGAATGCTTTATATTATTGTTATGTGTTATGGGATTTTTGATTTCGTTTCATAACCTTAATATTCGATCTCATATGATGCGCGAACCCTTATGGTTTGTGTGGCTTTTTGATTTAGCGGGATTAATTTCTAGCCCAAGTTGGTAGGCTTTATCAAAGGATCATAAGGTGTTCCGATTGAAACTCATATGTGAAAAAGTCACAATATGTTGAATTTTTGTTTAACATAAAAGCATATGTGTTTCGGGTTTTCAACTTTTGCTATTTGCATTAGTTAAAACCGATTCAACCTTTCTCTGGTAAAGGTTGTTGTTGTTGTTGTTCTTTTGTTCTTGCGAGAGGATGACAACATAATGGGAGAGAGTTCTAACTTGAACTTGCGCTTAATGATATATCTTTCGGGGGAGAAGAGGATTCGGAATTTGAGGTAACAAATTTGTTAGTTAATCGTTTTCCTGTTTAAGAAAAGCATGAGTTTATTGCATATATTTTGCTTTTGTTTAACAAAATTCGGTACAATTGATGTTTATTCCATTATGTGTTTATGGATGTATGTGTGTGTGTGAATCAATTGTTTCCGGTTAAGAAAAATTGGTTTGATATCTTTCTTTATTGTTTGGTATCAATTGTTTTAGACTTAACTAAATTTCGGTGCAATTACGGTGCTTTAATGTCTATGTTTATTTCAATTGCTTCTGGTTAAGAAAAATAATTGTGCTTTATGGCTTAACAAAATAAGGGATCATTTTTTTAGTCCAATTCGATTCCGGATAAGAGAAACTAAGTTAATTCTGATCTTAGTTAGACTTATCAAAAGTAAAGGATTTGGTTATTCAAGTCTAATCGAATGCCTTGACAAGAAATATTAGTTAACTAACCTAATATTTGTCTTGTCTAAAGTGAAAGGTCTAAGTTATTGTCCGAATAATTAGTGCACGATGAGAAAAATAAAGTTAATTCGATCTTTATTTTGGTCTTATCGAAACAAGCGATTGTACTTGTGCAATTGGTTTAGCAAGAGAACTAAGTTTTCTTAGTCAATTTGTTAAACTATTAGGGAAAATTGCTTCGGACAATTGTTTCCTTGATAACATATTAAAACCAAATTACTTGTAGTTTCGGTTTTGATATTGGTTATCTAAAGTGGTATGTGAAACCCTCGTGCTTAACTCTTATAGGTTATACAATTCTTTTAGATTGTAAGATCCTTTCGGTTTTTAGTATTTGCTCTGACCTTTGTCATTTTGTGACAAAAAGGGGGAGAAATATATGGAGTAAACAAGTGATTTATAATCACTTAGGAAAGGACAATTATGCTTAAATGCTATATCTAACGAAAGAGTAAAGCATTGACTAAGGGGGGAAACATATCATATGATGATTTGTAGTTATTTGGACTACAAAGGGAAATAACAAAGATGTGCGGATTGAAAATCTACCTATCTCACCTTTAGGGGGAGTATTAGCTTTGTTATTTAAATGTCAAATGCGGAATTTATGGATTGAATATATGCAGGGTATTGTGCTATTGAAACTTGAAATCAAGCGTATGTATAACGAATTTTTGTAATTTGTTTATCCGTATGATTGTAAGAGTTTTGTCACTAAAATTGACAAAATGGGAGATTGTTAGAGCATAGCTCGGTTGAACCCACCAAGCGTGGTTGTCATATTTTAGTGAATCAAAACTCAATTAAAGAGTCGCTTGATTATGTACTAGAGACAACTTCATATAGGTTAGGCTAGAAAGATTAGGATAATGAGACATGCAAGTATTACTCGAAGACTTGAAGAATGTGAAGAAGTAACAAGCTACATCGACGACATCATCCTTCCTCTTGAGGTTAGTAATATTTTGACTTGAATTGTTTCATTCCCAACGTATCTTTCAAGTCGTGCTATATTGAAAACATAACTAAGAAGCTATGAATGATTATACTCTAGTAGACATAGTGTTAAGGAATTACAATACCAAGTATAACGCTTATCTTTTGAACTTCGTATATAAGACATCGACATAATCGTATGAATGCTATTGTGATTATGTGTATGGGTATGGGTGAATATTTCGTCCTAGGAAACAATGTTTACATTCGTTTAAAGGAAGTACATTCATGAACTTGTTTTATGAATCGAAAGGAAAATCGCTAGGCTTATTGGTATTGTTATTCATTGCATATCTTTGGATTACCAATATGTGTGAGTTAGTAGAACCGATCATAACTTGTTATGTATCTTGGTAAAACTAGTCACAATGCGACTTATGTATTGGTATGACTTTTATTAGTGTAACTAGATCCTAAGTAATCACCTAAGATGGTATGATCGATATTTGTAATTGGTGTGACCGATCCTAGTAATTGGTGTAACCAATCCTAGTAATTGGTGTGACCGATCACAAAAGAATGTGTCGATCCTTGTAATTGGTGTAACTAGGTCCTGGTAAGTGGTGTAACCGATCCCAGTAAGCTGGTGTGACCGATCACAAGTAATACTATGAGAATATGGTAACCGGTCCTGGTAATTGATGTAACCAATTTGGTAACTGATGTAACCGGTCCCGGTAACCATATTAAGGTAGAACTGATCTTACCTTAAACCCATGATTAATGTGTTGATTTGATCAATCACATAGTTCTTGTAAATCAGATGAACTAGTTCTAAACTTGTTTGGAAGTGTGGTATAATCGGTTCCAAGATTGTAAATATGAAAGTGGATTTACAAAGAAATAAGATGTCGACATACTTTGAACATGTTCAGTAACTCTTATCTTTTATTGTTCAAAGATATTCCTTAATAACTAAAGGAGATCTCGGACCGAAATAAGTTGAGAATCTTTTAATTAAGGTTGTTAATTTTATATGCTTTTAATTACTAGCAATTAAAATTCATATCTCTGGAAAATAAAAATTGGTAATGTGCATTTACTAATTGGAGATTTTCTTCGGTCAATATTGGACAGAGCATTTCTAGGAATTATGAAAACCGGATTTAGAAATATATTTCATATCTTGAGAATATTTTCGGTTTTGGAAATTCCTTGGTGTCCAAACTTCCTTGGTCTATAAATACCCAAGTTTGCATTTCAAGCAAACTATCCTAAGAGCCAGCAAAACTACCTTGTTGTGTTTTTACTGGTGGAGTTGTCTATTCGGAGAGGAAAGTACCCTAATTAGGCGAAATCTCTTACGACCGCTCGTTCAAAGACTTCTGTGGGATCAAGAAGCTCTACGTGTACCATTGGTAGGAAACTAGATAATTGCAGTTTTATTAGTTTTCGATTTGATTTGATTGACTAACGGTTGTTGCACTTTGATTGCACCTAGTTTGTTTATTCTTGAGAATCTTCTCTTCTGATATAAGATTCACTCAAACTAGATCGAAGTATCGACGTGATCTTTAGAACTGTTTGTAGATCTAAAGACGTCTTGTGATAATCCATTGTTAACAGACTCCGTTCTGTGTGTGATTGATCACAAGAGATTCAAGTTGTGGTGTGCATGTGTTTATTGAAGATTTGAAGACGAATAATATTTCTGATTTGGGTTCATAATCTTTGGTGTGCACAAAACTTAATCGACTGGGATCCAACTATAATCGGTTTATCTTTGATAGATTTGATTGATTAGTTGCATATATCGACATCAATATTTAGTATCTTGGTAGATCCTATTATTGATTGCATAATCTAAACTCTGTTACTTTTGGTAGTTATTGGATAGATTGATCTAAACCCGGCAAATAAGTTTATTGGATTAAACAGAAGAGCCTTTGTCTAACTTATATCACTGAGATTGAAAAGAGTTGTTACCGAACAGATTTGTTGTTCCTTTACTGTTTGGAATACGAACCAAAGGAATTGTTCCAGTGCGTGCACTTATTGAATGTCGGAAGCGTAGGGATACTGAAGAAACTGGGTGAACTATAGTTTTAGTTGCTTGGTCTCAACTATACGAAGTTTGTTTGATTTTGTATAGCAGCTTAATTCTGAGAGTATTCAATTCTGGACTAGGTCCCGGGGTTTTTCTTCATTTGTGGTTTCCTCATTAACAAAATCTGGATGTGTCATTTACTTTTGTTTTACGCAATTATAATTGTTGTTATTATAATTTAAAGTAAATTACACAAACGTTAACTCTGTATTACTTGATAGTGATCCTATAGAGTTTGGTTAAGTCCGAACCTATTACCAAGTAATCACACTTTGATTGTTGTATTGTCTCGATCTTGTATCCATAGACGATCACACAAAGTGTGAATACCGATTCATTGTATTTTCTCGACTCAGACCATAGACAATCACTTTCGGTAAGAGGACTTATAGGTGGAAAAGGTTAAGATTGTGGTATATTTGGGTACCCTCGTCTTTTCACAAAGTGACCACCACATGCATAAGTATGACAAAAAGTAAGAATAGATTAACATTCAGAATTAGGTACGTACCTGCGAATGATTTTATCAGAACCGTATTTCCACAGGTATGGCTCATCCCACACATACTGCTTGGCTATTTTCTTAAGCTTAAGCTTTTGAAAATTAGACATCGTACTAGGTACTTGTATTGTAACCAAGTAATTTACTATATCCGTGTACCAGGGTGTTGAATCTTTAATTGAGAAAAGTTGTTCGTCTGGAAAACGATCTTGTAAAAGAAGTTTTTCTTCGGTAACAACAAGTCTACTGAGATGATCCGCAATAGTATTTTCAACACCTCTTTTATCCTTGATTTTATAACCAAACTCTTGCAATAGTAAGATCCACCGTATAAGTCTTGGCTTAGCTTCTTTATTCTTTAATAGGTACCTAAGTGCCGCGTGATCAGAATATACAACCACTTTTGAACCCACCAAATATGATCTAAATTTTTCTAGTGCAAACACTATAGCCAAAAATTCTTTCTCGGTGGTAGAATAGTTTATTTGCGTATCGTTTAGGGTCCTAGATGCATAATAAATCACATGAGACTGCTTGTCTACTCTTTGACCCAAAACGACTCCAACTGCATAGTCACTTGCAGCACACATTAATTCAAACGACAAACTCTAATCCGGTGACTTGATAATTGGTGCAATTGTCAAAAATTCTTTTAATATATTAAAGGCATTTGCACTCCTTGTTGAAGTCAAAAACAACCTCCTTTTGAAATAATTTGCACATCAGCATTGAGATTTTGGAGAAATCCTTGATAAACCGCCTGTAAAAACCTACATGACCAAGAAACGAGCGAATTTCCCTCACCGAAGTGGGATATTGTAAGTTTCTTATTAAATCTATCTTTGCTTTGTAAACTTCAAGCCCTCGAGAGGACACAATGTGACCGATAACTATTCCATGGTCTACCATAAAATGGCATTTCTCCCAATTAAGAACAAGGTTAGTGTTTATGCATCTTTTTAGCACAAGTTCAAGATTTTGTAAACAAATATCAAATGAATTGCCGTAAACACTAAAATCATCCATAAATATATACCTCAATGATGTGTTCCATGTAGTCATAAAATATACTAACCATATACCTCTGAAAAGTGGCAGGCGCATTGCAAAGACCAAACGACATCCGTCTATAGGCAAACATACCAAAAGGACAAGTAAAAGTAGTCTTCTCATGATCCTCCGGTGCAATAAAAATCTGATTGTACCCCGAATAACTGTCCAAAAATCAATAATGTGAATGTCTCGCTAAACTCTCTAACATCTGATCAATGAAAGGCAAAGGAAAGTGATCCTTTCGGGTTGCTGAATTAAGCTTTTTGTAGTCTATGCACACTCTCCATCCTGTTTGAACTCTATAGGAACAAGTTTGTCATCTTGATTTCTAACAACAGTGACACCTGATTTCTTAGGTACCGCCTGTACCGGGCTAACCCATTTGCTGTCAAAGATTGGGTAAATTACCCCCACACTTAGAAATTTGAGGATCTCTTTCTTCACGACCTCCATCGTTGGGGGGTTAAGAATACACTGAGCATCACGTACTGGCTTGATATCATCTTCCATTAGGATTCTATGCATGCACATGGATTGACTAATGCCTTTGATGTCGGCAATTGTCCAACCAATAGCCGTTTTGTGCTCTTTCAGAACCCTAAGTAGACGTTCTTCTTGTATTGGGGTGAGGTTCTTTGCAATAATCACCGGAAGTTCTTCTTTATCACCCAAGTATGTGTACTTTAAGTGGCCCGGAAGCGGTTTCAATTCTAGTTTTGGTGCTTGCACAACAGAAGGTAAAGAAACCTCATTAGTTATGGGTAACGAAATATAAGAAATATTACCCAGTTTATCTTCTTGTAGTGCTGTTAAGGCACCACACATCTCCACCAGTTCTTTGGCTAAGTCAACGTCCATGTTCGGTTGTTCGTGAACGTCCAAATCAATGATATTACGTAACACAACTCCAAGTTCATCTTCACCGTTCAAATCAAACATTTGTTGCGCTAATGAACCAATAACAACAATGGAGAAAGCCGAGTGAACATCACTAGGATAGCGCATGGTTTCAAAAATATTGAACCGTATGATCTCCTTATCAAATTCCATAGTGAGTGTACCACTATCAACATCAATCTTCGTCTTTGCAGTCTTCATAAATGGTCTCCCGAGAAGTAACGAAGTAGATGAACTATTTTCTCCATCCTGCATATCCACGGTGTAGAAATCAACCGAAAAGATTAACTGATTCACTTGAACTAACACGTCCTCCACGACTCCCTTAGGATATATATTGGACTTGTTTGCCAATTAAATGGTAATCCTCGTATCTTTTAAAGGTCCAAGATTCAAAGAATCATAAACATAATACTTAAGCTCCCAAATCAAGCAAAACACGCTCAAATCGTCGGTTACCAATGGTAACGGGTACCGTGAAACCGTCGGGATCTTCACACTTTGTAGGCATCTTCTTTAGTAACATAGTTGTAGCACTTTCGCCCACTTGAGTAATTTCATTAGCAATTAACTTATCCTTCCTTGTACACAAATCCTTCAAAACCTTAGCATACCCGGGTACGGTTCTGATGGCTTCAATAAATGGAATGTTGATTTGTATCTTGCTGAAAATATCCATGATTTCCTTGTCTTGAGCTTCTTTCTTGGATTTGGCAAAACGACTAGGAAAATGAGGTGGTATAGTAAAACTGGGAACCGTGTCCTTAGGTTGTCCGGTTGAGGTTGGCTTTTCCTTTGGTACGGTTTCCGACTCCACTTCCTTCTCAATATCGTCACTAGGTACGCGTACTTCCCATGTATCCATATTAGAATATGTTATTTGCCTTCCACTTCTTAAGGTTACTGCCTTGACGTTCTCCCTTGAATTCACAAAAGGCTGTGATGGGAGTGTTGTCGACTCATGAGCCTTTATAAGATTCATATCAGTTGCCAGTTGTCCTATCTGAGTCTGCAGGTCTTTAATAGCATTATCATTCTTTTGTTGATATTGCAGATTTTGTTGGTATATCGCCTTTTATTCTTGGGAAGCTTGATCTTGCTTTTGCGACATAGCCTTCATCATCTCTTCTAGACCAGAGCTCTGGTTTTGTTGTGAGGTTGAAAAACATTTTGTCGCCCATAAGCTGGCACAGGAGCTGCGGCTTGCTTGTTGGCATAGCTAAAATTAGGGTGATCTTTCCAACCAGAGTTATAAGTATTAGAATATGGATCATACCTTTGCCTCTGATTTGGGAAAAATTCATTTACCTCAGCCTCATCTTCATATGTAGGAACAACTACTTAAGTTATTTGTTGAACCATCTTTTCCATATTACCCATCCGTTGCTCTATATGTGAGAATTCTCCTACCTCGTTAATGATAGACACATTTTTGTGTCTGATTTGTTCTCAGTGTCTCTATTGTTAGTCTCGATTTTTGTACTAATTTTGGTGTTTTTATGTTTGTTTAGGTGTTATTGGAGAATTACACTTATGCGGAAAAAGTTGCTCGAAAAGTGCTGTTTGGACCCCCTGAGGAATTTTCCTATACGGACCCTCACTTTTGCTAAGGGGCACCCACGGCTATATATAGCCCATTTATCCATCGCACCCATCTTCATCATTTCAAATTTTTCATTTTGGCGGGAAAATGAGTTATGTGCCTGGCAGATTAGGGTTGGATTTTTGGGCGTGCTAGAAGGAGATTCAATGGCTGATATTCATTGGGATGACTTGTTAGAGCATCACAGGCATGGTATGGTCGATATTTCCGGTTAGAATTGGCTGCATCGTGGGATTGAAGCAAACAGAGCAACACGTACACGAGAGAAGTTTTACGGGTTTGCATGAGTTTTGGAGAATTTGAACTTGTTTTGTGACTCGAGCAACAACCAGGGAGCGTGTAAAATTAAAAAGCAGAGAGTTTTCATCACGGAAGATGCGTGCGGGAGAAGAAAAAGGAAAGAATATCTTCTCGTATCTGGCCGAGTATTTGAGAATTATTCTGGATTGATTGTCGAGATTTCCTGCCACTGACGAGTATAAATGAAGTGCTTGGATGTCAGAGAAGGACTACGGAGAGTTTGGGAGAGTTTAGAACACTACAGAGCCAAAAAAATCGAGTTGCAGAAAACTGTCATTGCTGCTGCTGAAGAAGGAACGAAGAACATAATACGCCACAGAACCGTCGTTAATCTACAGTGACAACGACAAACCAATGTGGGTCGCAGTACTACGGTGACAGTGACACTACTACATTATCGTTCTCTGTAACAGTGTTTGCAACAATTATAAACGTTGCAAACACCCGATTTTCATCATTTTCTCCATTTCATCTTTGTAAACACCCTTTGAGCAATAATAATGATTTTTAAGCGTGTTTCCAACATGATGATGATCTAATTCTCTCACAACCAAGGCAATTAGGAAACTATTTACGCATGAATAATTGGTAATTATTTATTTTCTCTAATTTATAATTTATGATTCACTCAATCTTTGCTTTTGCGAGTTTTTAATTGTTTGCATAATTTCCTTCATTAGTTGTGATTCAATTAGATAGGTTATGCTTTGTTTAGATAATCTATGCTTAGGGGATACAATTAATTTTTGAGAATTTGCCTGATTATTTGTGAATTAAGAAATAAGGGACTTAAAAGATAATTAGAGTATTGGATTATTTACCATTATTCATTCATGTGTAATAGTGGAATCAGTGTCTTGGTTATTTCAATATCTTGCAATCAAATTTTGAGCTAAGTTTTGTTTGTTTTTAAGTTTTATAAGTCTAAAATCTATTGCTTTCACAAGTCTCAACGAACTTTTTACTACAACTCAATTGAAAATCACATCAATTTTTGGCGTCGCCGACGCGGACTTGTCTTTAGGCTAGAGTTTTTAGATTTTTTTTTTCTTTTTTAGGTTTTTATTTGTTTTTGTTCTTCTTTACTTTTTGGGTTTTTGTCTTTTCCTTACAGAATTTGGAATTTGGAGTAAAAGAAAATTTTGCCAAAGATTTTGGTGAATACTTGAAGACTTGGAGTAAAAGGCAAAGCGAAAGGAGCAAAAAAAGAAGATTTTTTTTTTTTTTTTAAAAGAGAGAAAAAAAAAAAGAGAGAGACATCTTTATGTTTTTTTAGATATTATTATTATTATTTATTTTTATTTTTTAGACTTTCTTTTTCTTTTGCACTTTATTTTTGGACTTTGGACTTTAAACTTTGGGACATTATTTTTAAACCCTACGGAAGGGTAGTTTAAATATAAACTGTGTGCAGAGAAGGACGGCGATTACGATATCGCCTCGGCCCCTCGGGTTCGTACATGACATAGGAGTTGTGGCCCGAGTCGACTACAACGGTTCATCCCCCGTCTGGAACGGGAGGTAAGTTTGTCGAAACACTCGCGAATCCCCTGTCAGCGAGTTATTGTATTCCTTCGTTTCCATATATCTTTGAGGAATTGAAAACAATTTGCTTTAATTTCCTTGTATGGCAAGGCCTGGCCATACAAGATAAGGGTTCGGATTTCATCACCGTTCTCTTCTTGCCCGCCTTAGGAAAACGATACTTAACGCGAACCTAAGCTTTAAAATTTGGAATAGAACGAGACCGATAGGGTAACGAGCTTAATATGAAAGTCGTTCGAAAAATATTGGTTACTCTTTTAAGCATACTTCGAAGTGCATGATAGTTTTTGTGAGTTAAATGCGTGACTGCGCCACCTTGTAATGCGGTGAGGCCTTGGGTATCAAAGCTTCACACAGCTTCCCTCGCCTCTATTCAACTTACTTAAACTCGGATTGATTCCAGAGAGGTTTGCTCAGATTGTAACGAGTTCCTTTTCGAAAGATTAGAAGCTGGTCTAGAAACAATCTAAGTGGATCCATCATGCTTTTTGTTTGCTAGAAATCATTCGGTTTCTTTGTGGTGGAGTCGGCCTTGTTTGTGTTTGCATAGAACTTCCTTTCCTTTTAGGATTTTTCTTTTTCTTTTTATTTTGTTTTTTCTGGTGTATGCCCGAGGTTATTAGAGAGCATGCTTGGAAAAGAGACAATCTAGGTCGATTGATTAGTGAAAAACCTAGTAATTATTCATGTGGAAGCGCGGAGCTCGAAGACTCTTCTTTTGAGAGCCCCGTTTTTGGAAACTTCAGTTTTGAGAATCTGTCTCTTCGTGAGGAAAGTACCCCTAGTACTTCAGTTGTGCCAGCGATGGCAACTTTGAAAGATTACATGTTCCCAACTAGGACCAACCGAGCTTCGTGCATTAAATTGCCAGCCATTACGGCTAATTTCGAGATAAAACCTAATATTCTTCAGATGATCCCTATATTCTTAGGAAAAGATGATGAGAACCCTTATTTTCATATTATGGACTTTGAGGGAATTTGTGGAACAGTTAGAATAAAAGACCTTACTGATGAAGTTTTGAGACTTAAGATGTTCCCTTTTTCCTTGAAAGATAAAGCCAAGACATGGCTTAACAACCTACCATCTGAATCCATTGAAACATGGCATGAGATTATTGCTGCTTTCTATATGAAATTCTACCCTAAGCATAAAACTGCAGCTGTTAGGAAGAAAATTAGTGCTAGTGTGCAACAAGAAGGAGAGTCTCTTTATAGGTTTTTAGAGAGATTCAATGATCTCCTATCCCAGTGTCCTCACCATGGATTTGATAAGATGAAACTCGTAGAGATTATTTATGATGGTTTAGACTATTCGACCAAAGCCATGGTCGAGTCTATGTGCGTTGGTGAGTTCACTAGTAAAAGTGCTGAGGATGCCTTTACCTTCTTAGGAGTTGTTGCTGAGAAATCCCAACAATGGGAGTCTTGCGTTGAACCCCCTAAAAAGACTCTTGGTTAATAGATATAGCACCAATATGGTAGATACGAGTTTTGCGTCAGATGCTAAGTTTGCTGCTTTGTCTAGAAGGTTAGAAGCTTTGGAAATGGGTCAGTCTAAACATAGGTCCCTTGTTGAACCTAATAGAACCTCTCAAGTCTCTAATTGTGGAATAGAGCCCGATAACTCATTTTGGAAAGGACAGGTTAGTGAAGAACAAGCCCATGCTATATATAACAACTTTAGGTTTGAAAACCGTCAGAAGTTTGACCCATACTCAGAGACCTATAACCCCTGGTTGGAGAAACCATCCTAATTTTCTTGGTCTAAGGGCGGAATCAAGGTCGATCTAGTAATTCTCAGCCTCCCCCAGGTTTTGGTTATACTAAGAACTCTTCAGGTCAAGCCCAGAACCCATCTGAGAATAGAATAACTAGCTTAGAGGAATCTCTTAGTATATTAAGAAAGAGCCAGGATATGCTATCACAAAGCCATGAAATGTTAGTAAAGAGCCAGGTTAATTTTCAAGAGGAAACCAAGCAGAATTTTAAGAATAATTCCCAGTCTCTTGCTAAATTAGAACTTCAAGTCGGCCAAATAGCTAAATTTCTTAGTGAGAGGGAAGATGGAAGGTTCCCTAGTCATACTAATCCTAACCCTAAAGGAGAGAAATCGTACAATCATGTGAATTCTATTACAACCCTTAGGAGTGGAAAGAAAGTTGACAATAAGGTCGCCATGCCTGAAAGTGAACATGTTGTAGTTCACCCTTCTGAGCCAGAAAATGTGAAGACTGATAGAGTCTCTAAAGAGACCAATGAGGGTCCTGTTGAGCCCGGCTTTGTTCCCAGATCCCCGTTCCCCAAGCTGCTAGTTCCAACTAAGACGGAGTCCAACTTTAATGATATATTGGAGGTTTTTAAGCAGGTAACTATCAACCTTCCATTATTAGATGCAATTAAGCAGATTCCCGCTTATGCCAAGTTCCTAAAGGATATGTGTATGCGAAAGCGAAAGCTTAGTGTCTAGAAGAAAGCCTTTCTAGCTAGTCACGTGAGTTCCATTATTCAGAATACCACTACTCCTAATTATAAAGACCCATGGTCCCCTACCATTTCTTGCACAATAGGTAAACACCGTGTTGAGAAAGCGTTGCTTGACTTAGGAGCCCAGTGTGAACTTACTTCCATACCATGTGTACCTTAAGCTAGGACTTGGTGAGATGAAACCTACCCAGATGACTCTTGATTAGGCGATAGGTCCGTTAAAATTCCTTGGGGTGTGATAGAGGATGTTCTCATATAGGTCGACAAGTTTATTTATCCGGTGGATTTTGTTATCCTAGATACCCAACTTTGTCCCCGACCCAGAGAACCGGATACCTAGGTAATTTTAGGTCGCCCGTTTTTAGCTACATCCAATGCGATCATTAAGCTGTCGAACTGGTATTATGAATTTGTCTTTTGGTAATATGACTATTGAGATGTACGTCTTTCATATTAGTAAGATACCCTCTGAACTAGATGACTCGAGCATAGAAGAGGTGAACATGATAGGAACATTATTCGAGGAGTCATTACCAAACACTTTGTTAGAAGATCCATTAGAGAAATGCCTAGCTCACTTTGGGATTGATTTTGATGATGATGATGTGATTAATGAGGTGAATGCTTTATTAGATTCAACCCCTTTGATAGACACTAGTAATGGTTAGAAACCTAAGTTCGAACCTCTACCCGTTTCTAAGTCTACCCTAGTTCCTTCGTTAGAAAAGTCTCCTAAGTTAGACCTAAAACCATTGCAGATACCCTGAAGCATGTGTTTTTAGGCCCGTCCGAGACTTTACCCGTGATTGTTGCTTCCGACTTGGATAGTGATCAGGAAAGTAGGCTAGTAATCGTTCTTCAAAACAACAAGGAAGCTTTAGGGTGGACCATAGCGGACATTAAGGGTATAAGTCCCCTTTGTTTGTATGCATCGGATCTATTTAGAGAGTGACACCAAACCTTCTAGGGAGATGCAACGTAGATTTGAACCCAAATATGAAAAAAGTAGTTCGAACCGAGGTTCTTAAGTTGTTAGATGCGGGCATTATCTACCCCATTTAGGACATCAAGTGGGTCGGCCCGTTCGGGTTGTTCCCAAGAAATCCAGGTATTCTTTGTAGTCCAGAATGATAATAATAAGTTAATCCCAACCCGAGTGACCACGGGTTGGCGTATTTGTATTGACTATAGGAAATTGAACAAGGTTACTAGGAAGGACCACTTTCCACTTACCTTCATCGACCCGGATGCTAGAGAGATTAGTGGACATAGTCATTCTGCTTTTTAGATGGCTACTCGGCTATAATCAAATCGTTATTGCCCCGAGAAGACCGGGGAGAAAACCACTTTTACCTGTCCCTTTGGTACCTTTGCGTATAGACGCATGCCTTTCGGGCTATGTAACCCCTGCAACTTTCAGCGTTGCATGATGAGCATATTTTCATATATGGTAGAACGGTTCTTGGAGGTCTTTATGGATGATTTTTCAGTGTTTAGTTCGTCTTTCGATGAGTGCTTGCATCATTTTTCATTAGTGTTGACTAGATGTAAGGAAAAGAATCTAGTGCTTAATTGGGAGAAATGTCATTTCATGGTTCGATCAGGAATTGTTTTAGGGCATATCGTATCTTCTAAGGGTATAGAGGTAGATAAAGCCAAAGGTGACCTTATTAAGACTTTACAGGTCCCAAAAACCGTAAAAGATATTAGGTTATTCTTAGGGCATGCAGGTTTTTATCATCTATTCATTAAGGATTTTAGCTTGATTTCTAGACCTCTTTGCAATTTGCTTGCAAAAGATGCTAAGTTTGTCTTTGATGATGCTTGTTTAGAGGTTTTTGAGAAGCTTAAGACTTTACTCACTACCGCCCCCAATAGTCCAGGCACCCAACTGGAACCTACCCTTTGAGATCATGTGCGATGCAGATTATGCTATTGGTGTTGTGCTAGGTCAGCGAGAAAACAAATTACTTCTTGTGATTTATTATCCTAGCAAAACTCGAATGATGCCCAGATTGAACTATACCATTACGGAGAAGGAAGCTGTTGGCCATTGTGTTTGCCTTAGACAAGTTTAGACCCTATCTCTTAGGTTCTAAGATCGTAATATATACTTGATCATCTTTCTGAAATACCTTTTGTCTTAGAAGGATACCAAACCTAGATTGATTAGATGGATCCTTTTATTACAAGAATTTTTTCCAGACATTAGAGACAAAAAGGGTGCGAGAAAATATAGTAGCAGACCACTTGTCTAGGTTTGGTTGTTAGTTCCCCTAATGATTCCCTTCATATAAGGGATAGCTTTCTGATGAACAATTGTTCTTTGTTTCCCAATCACCTTGGTATGCAAATATAGTGAATTATCTTATTCTTTGGTCGAATTCCCCAACATTGGGGTAAACAAGATCGTTTTAGGTTTTTAGCCGAGGTTAAGCACTTCTTTTGGGATGATCCTTATTTATTTAAGTATTGTCACGGACATTATTAGGAGATGTATACCGAGAGTGACCAGTCAAGTATTATTTCCTTTTGTCATGATCATGCTTGTGGGGGTCACTTTAGTGCTAAGAAGACCTTGCTAAGATATTGCAGTGTGGATTCTATTGGCCTTCATTGTTTAAAGACTCCCATAGTTATTGTGTTACTTGTGAACGTTGCCAGAAATTATGAACCATTTCCCGTAGGAATATGATGCACTTGAACCCAATTTTAATTGTTGAGGTCTTTGATGTGTGGGGTATTGACTTTATGGGTCCATTCCCTAATTCTTTTGGTAACCTATACATCCTTGTCGCCGTAGACTATGTCTCTAAGTGGATTGAGGCGGTTGCGTGTAAAATCAATGACCATAGGGTTGTGATTGAGTTCTTGAAAAATAATACACTTACACGTTTTGGTACACCGCGAGCTATAATTAGTGATGGAGGGTCGCACTTTTGTAATAGACCTTTTAAGCTTTTGATGAAGAAATATGGTATTACACATAAGGTAGATACCCCGTATCATCCATGAGACTAGTGGTCAGGTAGAGGTTTCTAATAGGGAGATAAAACGTATATTAGAAAAAACAGGTTAATCCGAATCGGAAAGACCGGTCGTCTAGGCTTACCGATGCCTTATGGGCTTACCGTCTTGCGTTTAAAACCTCTATTGGAATGTCGCCTTATCGCCTTGTTTATGGCAAGGCATGTCATTTACCTGTTGAGTTAGAACATAGAGCTTATTGGGCTGTTAAGCAGCTAAATTTTTCACTTGACAAGGCATGAGCACAGAGGAAACTCCAGCCAATGAGTTGGAAGATATTCGTATAGATGCTTACGATAGTGCTAAGGAGTATAAGAACAAAATGAAACTTGTACATGATAGAAATATTTTAAGTAAGTCATTTTATCCAGGTCAAAAAGTTCTTCTGTATCTGCTTGCATCTTTTCCCTGGTGTTGATGGTGGTTTTTAGACAAGGGGTAAAATCGTAAAACCCCATGACCTAGTGTTACCCGCAACACATTAACTAAGAGCATTTAACTCAGGTGTAAACAATTAATAGGGGTATTTTTTCAAAATACCAGATTAGGTTTTCAAACACGTAACCCTAATTCCAAAACCAAGCCGCACCTCGCGCACCATGGCAACAATGCCAAACCAAGCCGCATACCGCACACCATGGCAACAATGCCAAACCAAGCCGCATACTGCGCACCATGGCAACAATGCCAAACCAAGCCGCATACTGCGCACCATGGCAATAATGCCAAACCAAGCCGCATACTGCGCACCATGGCAACAATGCCAAACCAAGCCGCATACTGCGCACCATGGCAACAATGCCAAACCAAGCCGCATACTGCGCACCATGGCAACAATGCCAAACCAAGCCGCATACTGCGCACCATGGCAACAATGCCAAACCAAGCCGCATATTGCGCACCATGGCAACAATGCCAAACCAAAAGCCGCACCCCGCGCACCATGGCAACACTGCCAAACCAAGCCGCACCCGCACCATGGCAACAAGGCCATATTTACAAGCCGCTATGCCTTTGGCCCACGCCAAATATAGCGCCCTAGGCTTGCAAGACTTGCAACTAGGTCAACATGGCCGTACGTGCCATTGGCACATGCCAACACGTATCACAGGCCATATTTCCAAGCCGCTATGCCTTTGGCCCATGCCAAATATAGCGCCCTAGGCTTGCAAGACTTGCAACTAGGTCAACATGGCCGTACGTGCCATTGGCACATGCCAACACGTATCGCAGGCCATATTTCCAAGCCGCTATGCCTTTGGCCCACTCCAAATATAGCGCCCTAGGCTTGCAAGACTTGCAACTAGGTCAACATGGTCGTACGTGCCATTGGCACATGCCAACACGTATCGCAGGCCATATTTCCAAGCCGTTATGCCTTTGGCCCACGCCAAATATAGCGCCCTAGGCTTGCAAGAATTGCAACTAGGTCAACATGGCCGTACGTGCCATTGGCACATGCCAACACGTATCGCAGGCCATATTTCCAAGCCGCTATGCCTTTGGCCCACGTCAAATATAGCGCCCTAGGCTTGCAAGACTTGCAACTAGGTCAACATGGCCGTACGTGCCATTGGCACATGCCAACACGTATCGCAGGCCATATTTCCAAGCCGCTATGCCTTTGGCCCACGCCAAATATAGCGCCCTAGGCTTGCAAGACTTGCAACTAGGTCAACATGGTCGTACGTGCCATTGGCACATGCCAACACGTATCGCAGGCCATATTTCCAAGCCGCTATGCCTTTGGCCCACGCCAAATATAGCGCCCTAGGCTTGCAAGAATTGCAACTAGGTCAACATGGCCGTACGTGCCATTGGCACATGCCAACACGTATCGCAGGCCATATTTCCAAGCCGCTATGCCTTTGGCCCACGCCAAATATAGCGCCCTAGGCTTGCAAGACTTGCAACTAGGTCAACATGGCCGTACGTGCCATTGGCACATGCCAACACGTATCGCATGCCATATTTCCAAGCCGCTATGCCTTTGGCCCACGCCAAATATAGCGCCCTAGGCTTGCAAGACTTGCAACTAGGTCAACATGGCCGTACGTGCCATTGGCACATGCCAACACGTATCGCATGCCATATTTCCAAGCCGCTATGCCTTTGGCCCACGCCAAATATAGCGCCCTAGGCTTGCAAGACTTGCAACTAGGTCAACATGGTCGTACGTGCCATTGGCACATGCCAACACGTATCGCAGGCCATATTTCCAAGCGGCTATGCCTTTGGCCCACGCCAAATATAGCGCCCTAGGCTTGCAAGAATTGCAACTAGGTCAACATGGCCGTACGTGCCATTGGCACATGCCAACACGTATCGCAGCCATATTTCCAAGCCGTATGCCTTTGGCCCACGCCAAATATAGCGCCCTAGGCTTGCAAGACTTGCAACTAGGTCAACATGGCCGTACGTGCCATTGGCACATGCCAACACGTATCGCAGGCCATATTTCCAAGCCGCTATGCCTTTGGCCTACGCCAAATATAGCGCCCTAGGCTTGCAAGACTTGCAACTAGGTCAACATGGCCGTACGTGCCATTGGCACATGCCAACACGTATCGCATGCCATATTTCCAAGCCGCTATGCCTTTGGCCCACGCCAAATATAGCGCCCTAGGCTTGCAAGACTTGCAACTAGGTCAACATGGTCGTACGTGCCATTGGCACATGCCAACACGTATCGCAGGCCATATTTCCAAGCCGCTATGCCTTTGGCCCACACCAAATATAGAGCCCTAGGCTTGCAAGACTTGCAACTAGGTCAGCATGGTCGTACGTGCCATTGGCACATGCCAACACGTATCGCAGTCCATATTTCCAAGCCGCTATGCCTTGGGCCCACGCCAAATATAGCGCCCTAGGCTTGCAAGACTTGCAACTAGGTCAACATGGCCGTACGTGCCATTGGCACATGCCAACACGTATCGCATGCCATATTTCCAAGCCGCTATGCCTTTGGCCCACGCCAAATATAGCGCCCTAGGCTTGCAAGACTTGCAACTAGGTCAACATGGTCGTACGTGCCATTGGCACATGCCAACACGTATCGCAGCCATATTTCCAAGCCGCTATGCCTTTGGCCCACGCCAAATATAGCGCCCTAGGCTTGCAAGACTTGCAACTAGGTCAACATGGCCGTACGTGCCATTGGCACATGCCAACACGTATCGCAGGCCATATTTCCAAGCCGCTATGCCTTTGGCCCACGCCAAATATAGCGCCCTAGGCTTGCAAGACTTGCAACTAGGTCAACATGGCCGCACATGCCAAACACACACGCTGGTATCCTAACTTGCAAACCGTGCAACCTACCACCAAGGCATTCCGCACATGCCGTTGGCACATGCCACACACGCCACTAGCAGCTCTGGCATTACCACTTACGCTCGAGGTGCAACTCGCAACGAAGGCATTCCTCACATGCCATTGGCACATGCCACATGCGTCCCTAGCAGCACCACTTGCACGCAAGATGCAACCAACACTCGAGACATCAACACAAACGGGGGATGCTTTCTAGGGTTTTGGTTTGGCGGTCACAAAGATGCGTACACTACGCTCACATTAAGAAAGCGTGAAAAGGAATAAAGCGGTCAAATAAAAGAGGAAATAATGGTGAAAACGTTTTCACCCATTAACACCATGCGGTTACCACCTCCTCCCATTATTTCACCCTTTACTCTCTTCCTTCATGAGGTCAGGGTACGTTTCAAATCTCGACTTGTATAAATAGGTCTTAACTATTTCCACCAGACAACAAGTCTCGGTCATGAGAAAAATACTACACTCTCAGAAAGGCAACTTTGCAAGCTCTCCCAAAAAGCTTTCATCTCTTGCAAGCTTCCTAAGCTTTCACTTTCTCGATACAAGTCGAGATACTACTCTCCTCAACACCTTTCTTTGCTTCCCTCCCAAATCAACCCTTCTCCTCCACTTTGTGACCGAAGCAAGTCTGGAACGGCCATTTCTTGGTTTAGGCCGGACTTGTACAGATTGATCTCTCGAATTTATAAAGTGCTCACGTGCAGCACATTTGTTTAGGGTTTGAACCAGTTTCTCACTCACCTACCGAATTTACCGAAATCGGCAGAAACGATTTTTACCCATAAACAATTGGCGACCACAGCGGGAGGATTGATCTATCGGCTACAATATCGATTGTCGATCTCTTTCTTCGACCCAGATGTCAAGATGGTAGGAGAAGGCGACTCAATCCGACTCAACTACCAGACGACCCGGTTACTAGTTGTAAAAACTACACAAGAAAACTGGGGACTTTTTGAAGATGATATTACTCAATCGCCGAAGATGCTACCAGCGATTGGGGACTTGCTGTCGATGCTACCAAAGAAACCGCCATCAAAACCGCCTTTTACATGGAGAGGGCGTGTTCGCAAAACTTATGAAGTGAGTAAATTCAGATCGGGCAAGATATACAATCTATTTTTAGGTTCTTAGTAAAACCGTCATACTACGAGTCTTGTGCCTATTGCTAGCACACACTTTCATAAAAGCAATATTCTTTTCCCAAAACATAATCGAGCCATATTACCAAAACCATTCATCAGAAATAATCCAATACCCTAAAAAACTACCAATTTGTCTATCAAAGGTCAAGTTTTGAACCAGACATCCAATATGTCTTTCAAAAAAAAAAAAAAAAACTAAATGAAAGTTTAACAGAGAAACGTTTAAGGAAAATCATCCAACAGAAGTATGCTCTTCTTGGAGAAAGTCAACTTTGCGCCTTCAAGAGCCGCTCTCTTCATAGTCAACATCTTGGAAAGCTTTTCGAGTTCCATCTCCTGTCGGGCGATCTCCTCGGCGGAAAGGATTTCGATTGTTGCATCTTTCAACTTTTGGATCTCAGCAAGGCCTTCGACAAACCACGAAGTGTTGAACTCCTTTTCTACGCACACGTCGCGATGGTGCTCCCAGTCGGCAATAACGTCTTCAGAAACGGTGTGACCAGTCACCTCACGCATATCCTCGATGGAATATAAAGCCTCTTCTACACGCTTAACCAGCGCAAATCGACTAGTGACTTTATTGGTTGTAGCCATATGTCCGTGCTTCTCCCAGATTCTGGTGTACAACGCCTCATGCTTAGCCAAGCACGCTAAAGCCGCCAACCAACACATGACCTGGATAAGGAACCAAGTACGGGGATCAAAATGGCGCCCGCAAGTGGCCTCACGACTCGCAAAGGGTCTTCTTCCATGTCTACGACAACAACCATCAGAGAATTATCCACCGTTTGAACCACGTCTGTGCCCGGCAATTGGATAACTCCCATCTCCAAGTCACCGGCGGTGGTCACCAAAGGCAAGTTTTCGTGTGACTCCACCCCAGAATCGTCCTCCGAACCGGATTCCTCCTGCAAACTTGAGTTAGACATTTTTTCAAAAGAAGAAACAGAAGAAGAAGGAAGAAAAGGAACGCGAAACTCACCGAACCACTTCCCGAAGAAGAACCAAAGTCTTTGCCAGAGGAATCACTCTCACTTGTTGAACTTTCTTCTTTTCGACTCATCACCGCTATGAGTAGGCTCTGCCGCCGAATTCCTTGAAGAAACTGCCGTCTCCGGCAACGTGCAAGGGCAGCGAAAGCATTAACACTACCGAAGCCCTGAAGGAAACAAGACACATGTTCTCAGCCGAAATTCGCGTGTTTTGAGACAAACCAATGAAGAAGCGACACATACCTGGTTATTGGAAGAACTGAAAGACACAAGAGCCGTGGGAGGATCTTGTGAAACCGTCCGGAACCTGCCAGCACGATTCTTCGTTCTCCGTTCTTTGGCCTGGGGACTTTCCGAATTGCTAGGCAACTTTCGCTTGGGATCTCTCAACATTGGATACTTCTTCAAAACTGCCGGGGAAGGTTTGCAACGAACGTTTTCCACCACGTTATTCACAAAATCTCGGATCATAATAAACTCGTCGCACCAAAACTCATTATAGCCGAAGGTCGTCGAAGTTACTCTTCCCATTTGAAAGAAGGGAAGACGGATACCCGGCTCAAGGGCATCAAGCGTCAAGGGCGACACGCAATGAATCCTTAGGGATCACCGGCAGGTAAACAAGAGGCACCCCTTGATCGAAACCCATGTGACGAGCAGCACGGTCAATATTGTAAGCAGCTATCTGGAAAGACCCCACGAAGAAAGACGGTATATAACCGGGCGAGCAGCTCTGAATGAACAGGTTTTCACCAACACTCAAATCGTCATCAGAAGACAAAGACGTGAGCAGAGCAGAAGCAAAGGTGTCAATTTGAGTCACCGACTTATGGACCGGCCCCCATGGACGAAAATTGATTTCATGCAACTTATCAAGAAAACTAACCAAGCTCACGCCAACTCTTGGACGCCTGTTCACCCATTGAAGAATTCGAGAGCCCCCCCAACTCATGGGACGCGAAGGCGCGGTTTCGGAGCATACTTCTCGAAGTGCTCCCATAGCCAGACTTGCAGAAAAGCAACGTGCACATATGAATCCACTTTCATGAAACCATTCGAAACTTGCATGTTCGCAACTAGGTGATCCAGATGCACATACAGGGAACCAAGGAACAACTTGCCAATGGGAAGAACTTCACCCTTTGCTAACTTCACAGCAATCTCTAACAACTCCGGTCTTATTCCTTTTTTGCCAGAACCGTCATCAAAAATGTCTCTGGACAACCAGAGTGCCAAAAATGCTGCGACATGAAGATCACTGCTTTTCTGTTCAGGCTCCAACTCGTCCGGAAACCATTGAGATATCCACCAACCGTAAGGGCACTTTTCGTCCTCTCTCCGGGCAGAATCCTTCGACTTCGCAATGGAGTCTTTCCGAGCAAAATCCCCCAACTTAGCGGCCAGGTCATCCCGCATCTTCACCTCACTTTCAGATAATTGGATTCTAAGATTCCCAGTCACTGGAAGATTCAGCAAGAGAGCCACACTATCCAAGGAGAAAGTTATCTCACCCCATCTACATATGATTGTGTGGGTGTCCGAACACCATCCTGGAGATGAAAGCAACCAAGCACGGGATGTCCTTCCTAACACGGAGATTTATGAAGTCTTGACAAAGATCAATGACCTGCGCTCGAGTCAAGTTGGTATTTATATGCTCCTTGCTCACCATGAACTCAACCCATCCGTCAAAAAGAACGCAATGGACTTTGACACATCCCGAAAGTCAATATTGGAAGAGGAATATACCCCTTTATGAAGACAGAACCGAATGGTGCTCTCTGGGCGAACCGAACGTGTCTTCCTGTCATCCTCACCACCGGTTAGCAAAATTGGCACGAAACACAGGTGATTCTTCCGAGCAGGGGCGAGGGCTCTAGTGAAGAATTCATCATCTATGTTCGGCTTGGAATTATGAGCATCCTTCGACGAAGTGAAATTTGTTGTGTAACATCTTATCGAATTCCTTCATAACAATTTGGTAATGAGATATCTGCACATAACAAACGGAGAAAGGCGAAGTTATCTCTCTGACACATAATCGTACCCAAAAAAAAAAAAAAAAAGAGAGAGAGAAAAGTACTCGAAGACATACCTGAAAGCTGGTTTCTCTTTGCCGCTAGTATGAAAAGAGGAAAGAATAAAGCGCAGGATGGGGAGAAAGGGGCTTTATATATATACATATATAGGCGTGAAAGACTTTGAAATAGGGAAGGATTTCCCTTTCACCAAAATCACGCGTGTAAGAAACGGGCCCACAAAGGGTGCGACTTCCCAATGCCGCCCAAGTCACGCTGCCCAGCACGGTTTCCAAGTTGCACCGGCCCCACCAATTGCACCGACCTCCCAATGGCCGCACAAGTCACGCCTACAAGCACGCACGGTTTCTACACCTTGCACCGGTCCCACCAGCCAGCACACGCAATTTCCCAAGTCATGCCTGCAAGCACGCACAGCTTCCACATTGCGCCGGTCTCACCGGGGCTTAGCACACTCGGTTTCCCAACTCACGCCAACTTCCCAACGTCGCCAAGCCGCACCTGGCACCACCAATTATGCCAGCCTCCCGATTTGTGCAAAATTCCCAGAGGCAAGGATTCCAAATCCTATTTATAAAAGGTAAGACAAGCCTCTCAATTCTCTTTACGGTTTGCTGTTAATAGTTTGTCACCATCTTATGCTTACCTCGCAACAAAGCCCCTGTTCCGAGCTAAGCAGGGGACTTAATGTTGATGGTGGTTTTTAGACAAGGGGTAAAATCGTAAAACCCCATGACCTAGTGTTACCCGCAACACATTAACTAAGAGCATTTAACTCAGTGTAAACAATTAATAGGGTATTTTTTCAAAATACTGCATTAGGGTTTTCAAACACGTAACCCTAATTCCAAAACCAAGCCGCACCCTGCGCACCATGGTAACAATGCCAAAACCAAGCCGCATATCGCGCACCATGGCAACAATGCCAAACCAAGCCGCATCTTTGCGCACCATGGCAACAATGCCAAACCAAGCCGCACCCCGCGCACCATGGCAATAATGCCAAACCAAGCCGCATATATCGCGCACCATGGCAACAATGCCAAACCAAGCCGCATACTGCGCACCATGGCAACAATGCCAAACCAAGCCGCATATCGCGCACCATGGCAACAATGCCAAACCAAGCCGCATACATCTGCGCACCATGGCAACAATGCCAAACCAAGTCGCATATTTGCGCACCATGGCAACAATGCCAAACCAAGCCGCATATCGCGCACCATGGCAACAATGCCAAACCAAAAGCCGCACCCCTGCGCACCATGGCAACAATGCCAAACCAAGCCGCACCCTGCGCATTATGGCAACAAGGCCATATTTCCAAGCCGCTATGCCTTTGGCCCACGCCAAATATAGCGCCTAGGCTTGCAAGACTTGCAACTAGGTCAACATGGCCAGACGTGCCATTGGCACATGCCAACACGTATCGCAGCCATATTTCCAAGCCGCTATGCCTTTGGCCCACGCCAAATATAGCGCCCTAGGCTTGCAAGACTTGCAACTAGGTCAACATGGCCGACGTGCCATTGGCACATGCCAACATGTATCATGCAGCCATATTTCCAAGCCGCTATGCCTTTGGCCCACGCAAAATATAGCGCCCTAGGCTTGCAAGACTTGCAACCAGGTCAACATGGCCGTACGTGCCATTGGCACATGCCAACACGTATCGCAGGCCATATTTCCAAGCCGCTATGCCTTTGGCCCACGCCAAATATAGCGCCCTAGGCTTGCAAGACTTGCAACCAGCTCAACATGGCCGTACGTGCCATTGGCACATACCAACACGTATCGCAGCCATATTTCCAAGCCGCTATGCCTTTGGCCCATGCCAAATATAGCGCCCTAGGCTTGCAAGACTTGCAACTAGGTCAACATGGCCGTACGTGCCATTGGCACATGCCAACACGTATCGCAGGCCATATTTCCAAGCCGATATGCCTTTGTCCCACGCCAAATATAGCGCCCTAGGCTTGCAAGACTTGCAACTAGGTCAACATGGCCGTACTTGCCATTGGCACATGCCAACACGTATCGCAGCCATATTTCCAAGCCGCTATGCCTTTGGCCCACGCCAAATATAGCGCCCTAGGCTTGCAAGACTTGCAACTAGGTCAACATGGCCGTACGTGCCATTGGCACATGCCAACACGTATCGCAGCCATATTTCCAAGTCGCTATGCCTTTGGCCCACGCCAAATATAGCGCCTTAGGCTTGCAAGACTTGCAACTAGGTCAACATGGCCGTACGTGCCATTGGCACATGCCAACACGTATCGCAGCCATATTTCCAAGCCGCTATGCCTTTGGCCCACGCCAAATATAGCGCCCTAGGCTTGCAAGACTTGCAACCAGGTCAACATGGCCGTACGTGCCATTGGCACATGCCAACACGTATCGCAGCCATATTTCCACGCCGTTATGCCTTGGGCCCACGCCAAATATAGCGCCCTAGGCTTGCAATACTTACAACTAGGTCAACATGGCCATACGTGCCATTGGCACATGCCAACACGTATCGCAGCCATATTTCCAAGCCGCTATGCCTTTGGCCCACGCCAAATATAGCGCCCTAGGCTTGCAAGACTTGCAACTAGGTCAACATGGCCGTGACGTGCCATTGGCACATGCCAACACGTATCGCAGCCATATTTCCAAGCCGCTATGCCTTTGGCCCACGCCAAATATAGCGCCCTAGGCTTGCAAGACTTGCAACTAGGTCAACATGGCCGTACGTGCCATTGGCACATGCCAACACGTATCGCAGCCATATTTCCAAGCCGCTATGCCTTTGGCCCACGCCAAATATAGCGCCCTAGGCTTGCAAGACTTGCAATTAGGTCAACATGGCCGTACGTGCCATTGGCACATGCCAACACGTATCGCAGGCCATATTTCCAAGCCGCTATGCCTTTGGCCCACGCCAAATATAGCGCCCTAGGCTTGCAAGACTTGCAACTAGGTCAACATGGCCGCACATGCCATTGGCACATGCCAAACACACACGCTGGTAGCCTAACTTGCAAACCGTGCAACCTACCACCAAGGCATTCCGCACATGCCGTTGGCACATGCCACACACGCCACTAGCAGCTCTCGGCATTACCACTTACGCTCGAGGTGCAACTCGCAACGAAGGCATTCCGCACATGCCACATGCGTCCCTAGCAGCACCACTTGCACGCAAGATGCAACCAACACTCGAGACATCAACACAAACTGGGGGATGCTTTCTAGGGTTTTGGTATGGCGGTCACAGCATGCAGCGTACACTACGCTCACATTAAGAAAGCGTGAAAAGGAATAAAGCGGCCAAATAAAAGAGGAAATAATGGTGAAAACGTTTTCACCCATTAACACCATGCGGTTACCACCTCCTCCCATTATTTCACCCTTTACTCTCTTCCTTCATGAGGTCAGGGTATGTTTCAAATCTCGACTTGTATAAATAGGTCTTACCTATTTCCACCAGACAACAAGTCTCGGTCATGAGAAAAATACTACACTCTCAGAAAGGCAACTTTGCAAGCTCTCCCAAAAGCTTTCATCTCTTGCAAGCTTCCTAAGCTTTCACTTTCTGATACAAGTCGAGATACTACTCTCCTCAACACCTTTCTTTGCTTCCCTCCCCAAATCAACCCTTCTCCTCCACTTTGTGACCGAAGCAAGTCTGGAACGGCCATTTCTTGGTTTAGGCCGGACTTGTACAGATTGATCTCTCGAATCTATAAAGTGCTCACGTGCAGCACATTTGTTTAGGGTTTGAACCAGTTTCTCACTCACCTACCGAATTTACCGAAATCGGCAGAAACGATTTTTACCCATAAACACCTGGGAAGTTACATTCTCGGTGGACGGGTCCTTTTATAGTTCGCAGTGTATTTCCTCATGAATCTGTTGAGATCGAGACACCGGACGGTAGTAGTTCTTTGAAGTTCAACGGTTAGAGATTGAAACCCTTTTTAGAGCCCTTCCCTACAGGTGATGTTGAGGAGGTCCCTCTGGAGGACCCTGTTTACCCTTGATTGACCATCGAGGCGATTGTATGTTGTATATTAGTTTTTGATTTCTCTCTTCACCCAAGTACTATCTTTACGACTTCTCTCTTTACTGATTCCTCATGTTACTTTACTTTTTGGTATTGCTCTTTCATTAGAAACATTGAGGACAATGCTAGATTTAAGTTTGGGGGTGGGGAAGAAACTTTTTGTTAGCTTTTAGTTGCAATAAATAAACTCCAGAGCCTAGAAATTTATGTTTATTAAGGTCGGCACTAACCAATCTAAGTGGATGGAAACATTTTGGTTGTAGGAGTTGAGGAACCAATCTGATTAGATGGAAACATCTAGAAGAGTCTATTCATAAAAGCACAAAGCTCAGGTGTTAGAAAAAAAAACATGGTAGTTTCGCCATATCCTCGTGATGGAAACATCGAAAGAATCCTGATCACTTCTTTTTCTTTTTACCATTGCTAGGGTGAAATACAGTGACTGAGACAACAACAAAAAAAAAATACAAAAAAAAAAAAAAAAGACCAGACCACTAGACCAACCGGAATAAATACAATAAAGTCGAGCACTGGTACCCTTGTATATGCCCCTGAGTTGACCTAGAGTTAGGATTATCGACCCCTTTGGTTCCCTTGTATATGCCAAAGTGTGTTGATATTAGTCCAGCATCGATATCTCAGTCCATTAGGATAGGTTCACCTTAGTCAACATCATCCACGTTTTCTCTACATCCATCTTCTTAATCTATCCATGTGATTGGTTGACTCGGTTTATGATGTCCGGAAACTATCTGAGTAGAGCTCTGTCACTTTATATGAATTTTAGTATGCTTGAGTGCAAACTCGTGTACAAAAATTGGAATTTCGCATCAGGGTACTTCCTCCTATAGTCAATAAGTACGCCAACCAAGGAGATTCTTTAGTGCCTTCCAAGGTTCTGCGTAGATAGCTAGGGTCTGGAGTAAAGGTTTTGTGGGTACACCTCTGGTAAACCCTCCGGAGACAACACTCCGCCACTAGGGCCACCTAGCGATTTAACAGCTTGTTACACGTGCTAAGTGTAGTCATTTTATTTTCTAGATTAGATTTGCTAGGGACTAGCAAATAATAAGTTTGGAGGTATTTGATAGACACATTTTTGTGTCTGATTTGTCCTCAGTGTCTCTATTGTTAGTCTCGATTTTTGTACTAATTTTGGTGTTTTTATGTTTGTTTAGGTGTTATTGGAAAATTACACTTATGCGGAAAAAGTTGCTCGAAAAGTGCTTTTTGGATCCCCGGAGGACAATTGCTATACGAACCCTCACTTTTGCTAAGGGGCACCCACGGCTATATATAGCCCATTTATCCATCGCACCCATCTTCATCATTTCAAATTTTTCATTTTGGCGGGAGAGGCATATGCTGAGTAACGAACGCATCAAAAATAACCTGACTAAAGCGCAAGAGTTATGTGCCTGGCAGATTAGGGTTGGATTTTTGGGCGTGCTAGAAGGAGATTCAATGGCTGATATTCATTGGGATGACTTGTTAGAGAATCACGGGCATGGTATGGTCGATATTTCCGGTTAGAATTGGCTGCATTGTGGGATTGAAGCAAACAGAGCAACACGTACACGAGAGAAGTTTTTCACAGGTTTGCATGAGTTTTGGAGAATTTGAACGTGTTTTGTGACTCGAGCAACAACCAGGAGCGTGTAAGAATTAAAAACGGAGAGTTTTCATCTGGCAGATGCGTGCAGGAGAAGAAAAAGGAAAGAATATCTTCCCGTATCTGGACGAGTATTTGAGAATTATTCCGGATTGATTGTCGAGATTTCTTGCCACTGACGAGTATAAAAGAAGTGCTTGGAGGTCAGAGAAGGACTACGGAGAGTTTAGAACACTACAGAGCCAAAAAAATCGAGTTGCAGAAAACTGCCATTGCTGCTACTGAAGAAGGAACGAAGAACATAATACGCCAAAGAACCGTCATTAATCTACAGTGACAACGACAAACCACTGTGGGTCGCAGTACTACAGTGACAGTGACACTACTACGTTATCGTTCTCTGTAACAGTGTTTGCAACAATTATAAACGTTGCAAACACCCGATTTTCATCATTTTCTCCATTTCATCTTTGTAAACACCCTTTGAGCAATAATAATGATTTTTGAGCGTGTTTCCAACATGATGATGGGCTAATTCTCTCACAACCAAGGCAATGAGGAAGCTATTTACGCATGAATAATTGGTAATTATTTATTTTCTCTAATATATAATTTATGATTCACTCAATCACTGCTTTTGCAGAGTTTTTAATTGTTTGCATAATTTCCTTCATTAGTTGTGATTCAATTAGATAGGTTGTGCTTTGTTTAGATAATCTATGCTTAGGGAATACAATTAATTTTTGAGAATTTGCCTGATTATTTGTGAATTGAGAAATAAGGGACTTAAAAGATAATTAGAGTTTTGGATTATTTACCATCATTCATTCATGTGTAATAGTGGAATCAGTGTCTTGGTTATTTTAATATCTTGCAATCAAATTTTGAGCTAAGTTTTGTTTGTTTTTAAGTTTTATAAGTCTATCTATTGCTTTCACAAGTCTCAACGAACTTTTTACTACAACTCAATTGAAAATCACATTAGTTATGTTTTCTGGTACTTGAGTCGTTTCTTGTGTAAAACTGTTGAGCATTCGATGCCATACTCTCAATCAAACTAGTTGCTTGCGAGACTGTCTTTTTAGTAAGCGAACCACCAGCGGCTGCGTCAATCAAGCTTCGTTCCTCTGTAAGTAACCCTTCATAGAAGTATTGAATGATATGAGTGTTGGGGATATGTTGTGATGGGGGCAACTCGCCACTAATTTTTTGTACCTATCCCAATATTCATAGAGAGACTCCCCAGTAATCTGAAGAATACCACTAATCTCTTTACGAACAGGGGCTGCCTTAGAAGCAGGGAAATACTTCTCTAGAAATAGCTTTTTCATCTCAGTCCATGTTGTAACACTCCCTGGAGGAAGGTAATACAACAATTCCTCTGCTATGTCTATCAATGGGAACGGAAAGGCTTGTAGCATAGCTGTATCTCTGTTTGTGGTTGCATGCCTCTGACTTGTCATCGTGTTCTGGAACTGTTGAAGGTGTCGATTTGGATTTTCACCTGGATGTCCCTTGAAATTTGTTGGATGATGAAGTAGATTCGACTTCAGCTCCACTGGGTTAGTGATTGTAATGCACAGTGGTTGCGAATCTAAGCATGGAGATGTCAACTCTTAATTTCCTCTCCAGAAGTGGAGGATCTCTCTCGTCGTCTGTATTAACCATCTCTTGTGTAGAAGGTTCTTGTTGTGGTTGTTAATGTGATTGTAGCATTGTTCCTTTACGGGTTTGAATTCCGCACCTCTGGTAATCCCAATCTTTCGGTGCCAAGTACCTGAAACCAAAATCTAGAAAACGGAAAAGAAAAATTAAAAAGAAAATTTAATAACAAAAATAACTAATAAAAATAACAACTAAAGCTACCGACTGCTCCCCGGCAGCGGCGCCAAAATTTAATGGTTGTTGTAAGTGCAATCAAATTAATAATCTTATTTCCACACAATTAACTGGTAATATAATGGAAGCAGGGATCGTTACCACGAAGAGCAGTGAGTTTTAGTAAAGTGTCACAAAGAGGGGTTTTGTTTTAGATTTTGAACAAAATAAAATAATCAAAGCAAATAAAGTTGAGTTGTAATCAATAGAGAGAGATATGATCGAGGAATCCTTCTTTGTTAATAAACCGCCAATGAGTTATTATAGTTGCCTACTTGTCGTTGTATCATAGATTATCACAAACCGTGGAATAACAGCTAGGTCAGTGTTATCCCCTAAATTCCTTATATCACTGGATATGGAAGTTCCCGACTACCAGATTTTATTCGTATAAACCACCCAGTATTAGATCACTCAAGGTGTAATTTGGTCGAATGCTTGATGCGTGTCGTAGGTGCAATCAAATTAATTAATATTTCCACTCAATTAAAAATAATATAATGGAAGTCAAGTTCGTTCCCACGAGGAGCAAGAGATTATAGTTGTAAAAATTGTCACGAAAGGGGGGTGTAAAAAGCAAAAGAAAATAAACAAAGCAATTAAAAGATAAAGTTGAAAGCAATAAGAGAGACAAGATCAAGGAATCCTTCTTCGTTACGAAACAATGAATCAAGTTATGTTCTTTTCTACTTGTTATTAGTCACAGATTATCACCAACCGTAGGATAGCAGGTCCGCTTAGCTAGCCCCAAAATCCCTTATTTCACTGAGTAACAAGTCCGCTTAGTTATCAGATTATATTCAAAAGAACCACCTTGAGGTTCGCTTACAAGATGTAATTCCCCGAATGCATTAATATCTATGAATTTAGGTTTAGTACTAGTAGTTAAACTCGGTTCGCTTGGTCCACTTTCTAGCGTTGTTTTTACACACAATCGCTCCACGGAATCCCTCCGCAAGGTCTCGTGTTTTCTACTTGTGTAAAGTGTCGAGAACTATTACTTATTCCCTAACTTATACTAGATTTAGATTAAACTAACAAATCAATTTAGCATGCATTCTAAACAATCTATCAATCAATCATGAATGAATAAAATTCCTATTAGTAAAAACAAACGATAATCATGTGAAAAACTTCAAGAAAGAATTGAAACAAAACTCAAATCATGTATTAAGAAGTAGGAATTCATCCTCAATCAATAATAGAATTAGCTACTCATGCTAAAGAGTTCACACAAAGAATAAGAAAAGAAAAGTGTTGTGTGTGTAGAGATGTGTAAAAAGATGTAGAGAACTTCTCTATTTATAGGCTTCAATATTCTCCAAATCTTCCAAGGAATAGAATCCTTTTCCTTTAGCAATTCAATTTCCAAATCCAAGCCTTTCTCAACTCTTCCATCTTCTTTTTCCAAAATTTAGCCCAATTCTCCATCCAATTCCTAGTCCAAGTCTTCACACCCATGAGAGAAGTCCACAGAAAATTCTGGATTTTTTTTGCTCGCCGGAAAACTGGTATTATGGCGAATCCGTAGGAATAGTCGACGCCGGTCACCTGAAAATTTCACCGTCACTGGTATATTCGACGGAATATTCTGTCAGTCCACCGTTAGGACTAACGGTCAAATCGTCAGTCAATGGTCAAGGAGAGTCAGCTCAAACCCTGAGTCAGCTTATCAGTCAGTCGGCCTAGCCCAGCTGAATGGTCTGAACTCCGAGTTAGATCGGCTCATCGGGTTGACTCGCTCGAGGGAAAATCCGGACAGAGTTCCGTTTGTTTATAGGACTTTCCCGGCCGAATTCAGGCCTCATTTTTCTTCAATTCCCGCACACCTAACATACATCTAGTTATAGGCATTCAATCATTCCATTCTCGCATCAATTATGTCTTCCGATTTCACCACATCCTTGAAAATCAACACCTCCATCTTGAATTCGAGGGCTAACACAAATCGAACCATCTGCACTCTTCTCAATTCGGATCACCACCAGAGACCTCTGTTACTCGAATCCCCACCATCATCATCACCTTGCAGAGATCGAATCATCATAACCCCAATCCTACCTGTTAATCGATAAGCAAAGAACAAATCCGACTAATTCATTGCCAACTCGATATCAATCGAAACCCATTTATCGATTCCACAAAGAACAGACCATCTCCATCTCGGTGCAACTCCATTTCACTCCCCATTAGAATCACAGACCCATCGAGCAATAGCACCATTAACGGCATCGCCTACGTAACCCATCTCCGACCACAAAACCCTTTTAATCTCTTCCCTCTCGTGTTGTTTACAAGACAAATCCATTTCGATCCGAATCTCAATCTCCTTCTTTATCTCGCTTCACAACGAGCTTCTCTTTGTCTTTTCGATTCCATACCCCTATCTCTCGTATCTTCTCAATTTAGTTCTCGATCTCCTCTCGGTTTTTAATCGCAGCCTCTCCCCGATTCTCGGATTCAATAAATGATGCCAGCCCATGACCGCTTGTTTTTAGTTTCAGGTGGAGGTGAATGAATGAGCGATTGGGAGAAGATAACTCTTCTCAATTTAGGGTTAAAGAAACAAGGTTGGATATTCATCACCCGGTCACCTTGATAAGGGATACCCAGCTGGAAGCCCCTTAACCTGGACTGGGCTCCAGATAGTGTTCGCCCCTGAGATGACAATTTTGCCCTTTTTGCTCAAATTGGGTGATTTCTTCTTCTTTTCCTCCGTGCGACTCCATAGTAGCTACAAAACTCAAAACAAGCGTAAAATACATAATTTACAAGAAAAAATAGCCAAGAAAGCATAAACAATAGATAGTAAATAGGATGTATTCTACACCCTATCAAATTCCCCCACACTTAGACTTTGCTAGTCCTCGAGCAAATCAAACTAAAAACTCACAACTTCAAAGCGTTCAAGCGTCCCAAGCATCCAAAGAGCTATGAGGACATAGAGTTTCTGCATGCTAGTAATAAGAAGTTAGAAATACTAAAGAACATATTCTCATTCTTAAATGTTGAGTGAGAAATAACCACACCATAATGAGAGAACGCGTGTTTGAGAAATGATCAATAAGCATTTCGCCTCGACTTCTGCCTCACCAAAAAGAATTTTATGATAATTGCACTCAAAAAGATGGCTTTTTTTATGGGTCGCACATGTGTGCAGGTAGGAATGAAGAGAGAATTCCTGCAACACTTTGAATGGTGGGAAGGACAACTTCCGAAATATTTTTTAAAAACCCACATCTTTTAATATTTTGAAAAACCATTTTTCTGACGATCTCTAAGAAAGGAAATCAACCATTTATTATTGAGGATGAGATTACTTACTCACCTTCACATCCGATCGCCAATTATGATAACACCACTCTCACGGCATCCAATAGAAACGTCTTCCGCTCCTCGTCTTGATCTCCTTGGTCTTCGGCTTCAACTATTGGTGATAACTTCTCGAATTTCGTAATCCCTTAACAATTTGTAACCTTTTTTACCTTAAAATCTTTGTTGCTTGAAACTTCCTTATAAATTTTCCTTCCCCACGGCTTATTAAATAAAAACAAATATTTCTCTTGTTTTTTTTTTTTTTTTTATATGAAATTTTCAACTTTTTTTTTTTTTTTTTTTTTTTTTTTTAAATTCAAAACAAGAGAAATTAAATACAACCATGGCCGTGGGAGAAGTATTTTACCGCTTGATTCTTCACAACTTGTATCGTCTTGAAATCATAAACTTCAAAAAAATTCTCACCTTTTAATTTTCTTCGCTCTTGTGAATAAGTCTTCATACTTGAATATACAATTACCTCATTGTATTGTAAGTCTTCAACATATATGTAAAAATCTGCTCTTTGTATGTTGCTTTACTTGTATTTGAAATTTGCTCTTTTTCTCGTTCCGTTGCTTATAAACCGTGAACTTTTTCCAACTTTCCTTGTAGATTTTGATGTCGCTTCTTGTTGATGATGATGTGTTTCTATGGATCCGTTATTGTCGAGAGAGAGAATGGTGCTAACTGCAAATCGAACTACAAGAAGGAGGCTTTCATCTATAGACGTCACCCTCATGATTGAAAAAATTAGCACTCAAGAGATCAAAGAGTAGTGCTTCTATTGGTGGGAGGTTGGGTAGCTCACCATTCTACCCGGAATTTACTTACGGTGACACACACTCAAAAGAAGGCTCTTTAGTAGATGGAAAAAATTTCTGGTCGGTGCCTCACATGATATGAATACGGGTAGTCTCCACTAATGATTGATCAGCAACTCTAATAACGCATTTCTCCCTGCACCAAATTCGCATCACCGGCATGATTAAATCCATTATTTAACACTCAAACAAGCAAGAAATCCGAATGTAGTTCTCTAACATTTCCAAGTTCAATTATGTCGGTCAAAATCTCTATGTAAACATACCTAGAAGTATGCTAGTGACTCTAAAATCTCTAAAAGTTGAAGTTTTTATGTAAAACTTTTTTTTTTTAAAATACATGCTTAACCACTCCCCCACACTTAAACCTTACATTGTCCTCAATGTAATTGAATCCTCCTAGTAAAGTCAAGGTGAGAAATTTTAACATGATAAGAAACAAGAAAAACAAATAACAAAAATAAAAAGCAAAAGGATAAGAAATACAAAACCGATGGGTTGCCTCCCATTAAGCGCTTGTTTTAAAGTCGACGGCCCGACTTAGCTCTTGTAAGATTCATTCCCCATATACTAACAATCTGAAAATTTGAGGATCCACCCATAATACCTGTTTTGAAAACAATAACTCCATACAAATATTAGCACAAGAAAACAATAATGAAATTATCGCTCGATAGAAATTTCCCCCACACTTATTCTCGTCCACACTCGGAAGTGTATAAAGAACATAGAATTTTGGAACTTCCATGTATTCCTCTTGGCAAACCAGCATAGTGTTAGAATCAAGTGTTTCCAATGGTGGATATCTAGAAACAAAATCATCCAAAAATACTTTGAAGCACATACATTCAAACCAATAAGAGGTAACGGAGAAGAATCAATATGCAAAGGGTTAGACAAACCTTGCACAATTTCTTGTATTATAGAATCCTCTTCATCCTTAAAAAATTCGAGTGAATTACTTACCTCTTGTATATCGTGGTCCTCTATTAAACCTTGCAACCATTCTTTGTCGTTTTCTACCTTAACCAAAGTCTTGGCATCATTAAAATCATTGGCTAGTTCAATTGGGTCTTCCACAAAATCAATGAATTTGGTTTCATCCTCTAGCATCATCTCTTCAACATTTTCATCATCGGAATCGGGCCATTCACTAAAATGATTTTCATCGGTATAGATTGTAAGATCTTCTTGTGAGGGTGTTACACCGTTTATAACAATAGGTAAGTCACACCCAATCTCCTCCTTTTGAATAGGTGAAGGATCGTTATTATGATCCGGAGTTGGAATAACTTTATCCTTGTTACAATAATTTTCATAAGGTTCAAAATCATCATCGTAACCCATATAATAACGTTTTTCACGCTCTATTCTTAAAGTTCTTTTAGCTTCAAGAATTTCTTCATCCGATGCTATGCCTTCATCGATCAATTGATAGAACCTTCTCTCAAGTTCCCTCAAACTAGGTTGCCTTGCACCAAGGAGATCACACATAGATTTAGAAGCATAACTATCCTCCCCTCCTAGTGATTGTTCACTTACATACCCGTCATAAGGTTGTTGATATGTATGAGAATATCCATAAAGTCTGTATCCTAAGGATGGTTGGAAGTTGCCATAATGTTAAGGTTGAAAACCGTATTGATTGTTGTAATATGCTTGCTCTTGTCCACCATACATAGAAAACTGGCACCTGAAATAAGATTCTCAAAAACTTAAGTTAGATACAAAATAGAATCCAACAAAGCAAGAATAAAGCAAAAAGAAAAATAAAAACAACTAAAATCATCATTTGCTCCCTTTGCAACGGCGCCAAAATTTGATGCGTGTCGTAGGTGCAATCAAATTAATTAATATTTCCACTCAATTAAAAATAATATAATGGAAGTCAAGTTCGTTCCCACGAGGAGCAAGAGATTCTAGTTGTAAAAATTGTCACGAAAGGGGGTTGTAAAAAGCAAAAGAAAATAAACAAAGCAATTAAAAGATAAAGTTTAAAGCAATAAGAGAGACAATATCAAGGAATCCTTCTTCTTTACGAAACAATGAATCAAGTTATGTTCTTTTCTACTTGTTATTAGTCACAGATTATCACCAACCGTAGGATAGCAGTCCGCTTAGCTAGCCCCAAAATCCCTTATTTCACTGAGTAACAAGTCCGCTTAGTTATCAGATTATATTCAAAAGAACCACCTTGAGGTTCGCTTACAAGATGTAATTCCCCGAATGCATTAAGATCTATGAATTTAGGTTTAGTACTAGTAGTTAAACTCGGTTCGCTTGGTCCACTTTCTAGCGTTGTTTTTACACACAATCGCTCCACGGAATCCCTCCGCAAGGTCTCGTGTTTTCTACTTGTGTAAAGTGTCGAGAACTATTACTTATTCCCTAACTTATACTAGATTTAGATTAAACTAACAAATCAATTTAGCATGCATTCTAAACAATCTATCAATCAATCATGAATGAATAAACATTCCTATTAGTAAAAACAAACGATAATCATGTGAAAAACTTCAAGAAAGAATTGAAACAAAACTCAAATCATGTATTAAGAACTAGGAATTCATCCTCAATCAATAATAGAATTAGCTACTCATGCTAAAGAGTTCACACAAAGAATAAGAAAAGAAAAGTGTTGTGTGTGTAGAGATGTGTAAAAAGATGTAGAGAACTTCTCTATTTATAGGCTTCAATATTCTCCAAATCTTCCAAGGAATAGAATCCTTTTCCTTTAGCAATTCAATTTCCAAATCCAAGCCTTTCTCAACTCTTCTATCTTCTCTTTCCAAAATTTAGCCCAATTCTCCATCCAATTCCTAGTCCAAGTCTTCACACCCATGAGAGAAGTCCAAGAGAAAATTGGGAATTTTTTTGCTCATGGGAAAATCGATATTATGGCGGAATCCAGTAGGAATAGTCGCCACGGTCACCTGAAAATTTCACCGTCATTGGTATATTCGACGGAATATTCCGTCGGTCCACCGTTAGGACTAACGGTCAAAATGGTCAAATCGTCAGTCAATGGTCAAGGGAGAGTCAGCTCAATCACTGAGTCAGCTTATCAGTCAGTCGGCCTAGCCCAGCTGAATGGTCTGAACTCCGAGTTAGATCGGCTCATCGGGTTGACTACTTTGAGGGAAAATCCGGACGAGTTCCGTTTGTTTATAGGACTTTCCGGCCGAATTCAGCCTCATTTTTCTTCAATTCTGCACACCTAACATACATCTAGTTATAGGCATTCAATCATTCCATTCTCGCATCAATTATGTCTTCCGATTTCACCACATCCTTGAAAATCAACACCTCCATCTTGAATTCAAAGCTAACACAAATCGAACCATCTGCACTCTTCTCAATTCGGATCACCACCAGAGACCTCTGTTACTCGAATCCCTACCATCATCATCACCTTGCAGAGATCGAATCATCATAACCCCAATCCTACCTGTTAATCGATAGCAGCAACAAATCTGGCTAATTCATTGCCATCTCTGATATCAATCGAAACCCATTTATCGATTCCACAAAGAATGACCATCTCCATCTCGGTGCAACTCCATTTCACTCCCCATTAGAATCACTGAGACCCATCGAGCAATAGCACCATTAACGGCATCGCCACGTAACCCATCTCAGACCACAAAACCCTTTTAATCTCTTCCTCTCGTGTTGTTTACAAAGACCAATCCATTTCGATCTCGAATCTCAATCTCCTTCTTTATCTGCTTCACAGCGAGCTTCTCTTCCTATTTTCGATTCCATACCCCTATCTCTGTATCTTCTCAATTTAGTTCTCGATCTCCTCTTGGTTTTTAATCAGTAGCTCTCAGTCTCATTCTCGGATTCAACAGCGACAGCAGCCATGACTGCTTGTTTTTAGTTTCAGGTGGAGGTGAATGAATGAGCGATTGGGAGAAGATAACTCTTCTCAATTTAGGGTTAAAGAAACAAGGTTAGATATTCATCACCCGGTCACCTTGATAAGGGATACCCAGCTGGCAGCCCCTTAACCTGGACTGGGCTCCAGATAGTGTTCGCCCCTGAGATGACAATTTTGCCCTTTTTGCTCAAATTGGGTGATTTCTTCTTCTTTTCCTCCGTGCGACTCCATAGTAGCTACAAAACTCAAAACAAGCGTAAAATACATAATTTACAAGAAAAAATAGCAAAGAAAGCATAAACAATAGATAGTAAATAGGATGTATTCTACAGTACCCTATCAATGCTTTATCTTTTGTGAATTTATAGGTTGATCCTACTAGATAGACTCTTAGATCAAGGTCCACTTTTTAGTGTTGTTTATACACACAATCGCTCCACAGAATCCCTCTGCAAGGTCTTGTGTTCTCTACTTGTGTACAAGTTATTCGACGATTACTTATCTCTTAACTCAATACTAGCAATAAATTAAATCAATAAATCAATTTAGTTGGCCACCTAAACAATCCATCAATCAATCATAAATATTCGATATAGTATAAACAAGCGATAATCATATGAAGAACTTCAAAGTAGATTAATATAATAAATCAAATCTTGTTTACAACTTAGAATTCATCCTCAATCAATAGGTGTTTAGCTACGCATGGATGTAGAAACATCCATGATATACATATAAGAAAAGTTAAGAGATATCATTGCGATTGAAGAACCGCTCTGAAACCCTAGATTTCGCTCCGTGTGTAATTTCTTCTCTCCAAGCCTTATAATTTCGTGACCTGTTGATGATATATCATTCATGACCTAATACCTATTTATATAGGTTTACATTGCTTGGCCTTCAAGTATCTCCGTCGGTTAAAGAACCCGACCCGAAATTACGAAAGAAAGACCCTAACGTGAATTTTGGCCTTCAACAGTTTGCATACCCGTTTGCAAACTTGAATTTTGTAATAAAATCCAGGGAAATAAGTTTGCATTCCCGTTTGAAAACTGAAATTTCAGTTACTCCCGTTTGCATACCCGTTTGCAAACTTTCCTGTCTTCGGTTTTCGATAAAAAACTTGTTTTGCCCACAACTTCTTCGTCCGAACTCAGAATAACCTCATTGTTTTTGCATTCTTTTACTCTTTTAGTTCTATTCAATATGGTGATATACTGAATTTGAATGAGTTAAGCTTGGTCTTTGGCCCGTCTCTTGATTTTGAGTGTTTTGCTCCTTTTCGTCGCACTTCTTCCACTTCTCTTGGACTTGGGAACTTGGAAACTTGGAATACTTCTCTTCTTAGCTCTTTTTATTACTTTGTAACTCCTTTTTGGATGATTCACATAATAGTAACACATAGAAGAACACAAGAGTAATAATACGAAAATATGCAAGAATAATAGCTAAAACAAGTATGGAATGAACACTAAAATCATATGAATTATGCACTTATCAGAGACGGTCGGACTGTCTGGACTTTCTATCCCTAAGGAAGAAATAGTTTAGTTGCTGGAGGTGTAGACTCAAGATGGTTCAATCAAGTTACTTCTTGTCAGATGATCACCAATTGAACAAGAAATAGAAGATCCCAAATATTATCGTCAGTCATCCTACCAGTGAATACAATTGATTGAACCGTGTCTTCAAGTAAAAGATTGATTCGGGATAATTGTACTTGGGGACTGAAGGATTAAAAGAAGACCCTCTCTCTTTCAAGAGCTTAACCATGTCTGTAGAACCCATCAATCAAACTGTTAAGTCTCTGATGGAATGTATGTGCGAACTTCTCTACTTATCAAAGGCGCAAAGTAGAGATATTTTCACTACTCTCATGTTGTGTCTGGCAGAAGATTATCTTTTCTTGATGAAGATGAGACATACCCTTGAACCTTCTCAGATAGTAAAGGCAAAGAAACGTGTGACTGGGGACTACTCACCACTATTTGTCTCAAAGATACTGAATTTGGAAAGACGTTAGTCGATGCACACACCATTGTCACTATGATTCCATCAAGGCTCTCATTCAACTGAGAAGCTCGTTCATCACGTATACAACCATGCACCTACTCCGCTCAGGCGATGCCAATCTACTTCCAAAGACATGCTCTACAGAAGTTGAAGTTCTAACTATCATTGACAACAAGGAAGATACAACTATCTCCAACCTCAATGTTTATGATGATTCGAGCCTCAAGACTTCTTTTTCTAGAGCTACTCTCGCCATCTTATGAAACTAAGAGAATATCATTTTGCACATCAACAAGCTACATCCGGATTTTAACTCTTAGATCTTCTTCTAAAGAATTCGTTGGCAATAACTGCTACTATAAGGAGAACATCAGCATCCATAATAGGTGCAAGGTCTACTCTCTCAACTCCTACGGTATTGGCTCGTTCAGGGTTCTCACTTGGTGATGAAGTTGAAGGCTCCATGTCACATTCAACATCAAAATATGGACACCTAAAGGTAAGGGATTGCCCATCTCTTATAATTCATTCTTTTGGTTAACGTCGTCCTCTTTACCAATATTTATATTGACTCCTCATCTTGGATTGATGCCTACACTGTTACACTGGAGACAAAATAGAAACTACTACCATGTATTATTGTCATTATCTCAAGCTTCGACTCCTTACCATTGCAAGCCTCGTTATCACTCCTAGCCGGTCTCATCATTGTTGTTGATATCTTCGTCAAAGGGGAGTTGTTATTATTGATGTAGATACCTTACCATCTCATCTCAAGATTGGAAGCGTCAAAAGGGATGTAGTCAACGACCTCTGAAGTTTCAGAAGTTGATGTTTTATCATTGGGATAATATCGTCCTAGTCTGTTGGGGTTTCTGGTGCCGTACTCATTGTTGGAAAGGGATGTATTGACAAGCAGGATTCTAAGTTATATTTTTTGACAAAAAAATAAAACCCACAAATAAAGACAAGCACTAGCTTAAGAGTCTTGTATGCTTCAGTGTACATTAAGAAATCTACCAGGATCCGTCACCAGCTTCTCCGAGTGTCTCCTATTTTCCACCTAAGTGTTACCCATTATGACTCGAGTCATCATCTCGTGTTAATGTCCATATTACCGCTGCTAGCTTCAAGGAACAAAATGAGCTTTATCAAAAAGTAAGCAGTCATCCGTGAACAATATATGTGTGACTTGAGGTACATTCCTTGCTATCTTGATGCCTTGAATCTTGTTGTCATGTTCTGCTTTTGCAACAGATCTATTAAATATTTTCAGTGTAAGCAGGAATAAATATAGTGATATTGGATCACCATGTTGGATGCCCCTAGAAGGTTTAAAAGCTTGGAAAGGTGATCCATTCAACACTACCTGTATTTCCGAAGTACTGATGCATTCTTGGATTAGGCTACAAAATTTGTTGCTAAAACCAAGACTTTCATTATAGAGTCTAAGTAAAACCACTCAACACGATCAAATGCTAGCTTCAATGACAGATATCCTTTTTTAGTTTTCTTTCTCTTCATACAATATATTATTTCTTGTACAAGGGTAATGTTATCAATGATTTGCCTTCCTGGTGCATACACTGCTTGCATTGGAGAAATAAACTTATTCAGGAGCATTTTTAAGCAAGAAACAATAATTTTTGAGATCAATTTATATGTGGAGTTGCATAAAGCAATAGGTGTATAATCTTCGGGTGATTGTGGGAGCTTGCACTCCGTTATTAAACAAAGATTAGTCTTGTTCATTCTCCTCAGAATTCTCTCATTAGTAAACAAGCTTTGAACCATCTTGATGACTTCATCCTTCACTGTAACCTATTGTGTTTGGAAAAAACTGGAACGAAATCCATCAGGTCTTGGTGATTTCCATGGTTTCATCTTCGTAAGTGTCCTTGTAATTTCAACTTCATCTGGTATTTTAGTTAGAGTTTCATTGTTCATCAGAGATACATGCTGGCAATAGATCAAGTAAGATAATATTGAAAGGTGGGTTTGTGTTAGTCATTATCTCACTGAAATGAGAGAATAAGAGATTCTTCAGATTTTCTTTGTCGTTGCACCAGTTACCGTCTTTAACCTTCAAGGATTCGATTTTTTTGCGAGTTTTCCTTTTTTTATCTTGTAGGAGAAAATGCTTGGTATTGTGGTCTACTTATGTAAACATACTTTCTCTAAATTTATATCTATATAACTCCTCTTTCCTTTGATCTTATTCGTCTATTTGCTTTTTAACCTCTTGCACTTTCTGTGTATTGCTTATTGAATTTGGTCACTGTAGAGTTATCAGTTATTGATGTAGGAATCCGATGTTGCTTTCAATGTTGCCATATATATTTTTCATCTTGTCAAAATATATCTGGTTTCACTTAACTTTTTATCCAAAATAAAGGCAGCTGAGCCATTTATATGCGCTTTGACCAAGCTAACATTATTAAGAGTCAAGTCAAGAAATATAGGATATTGGTTCGAACCTATAAATGACAAATGCTTGAGACTGGAATCCAGATAGGATAACAACCAGTCAGCATTAATAAAGGCACTACCAAGTTTAGTTTTAGTTTTTCCAGTACCGTGTTTATTACTAGCCCAAGTGAATGGGTTACCAATATACCCTAAGTCACTTAAGCCAGCATCATAGTATATGTAGAAATCTAGAGTTGTAAGAACAAATACCATTACTATAAATTCTTTTATCGGGATGGAGAGTTATATCCAAGCCCCCTATTAAAACCCAAGGAGCATTTATGTTAACTTATTCACAAAATTCTTGATAAAGTCTCATTAAGAATTCCTTTCTTGTAGATATGGAGAACGATAGCCAATGCGGTTTAGCAAGGTCACTTTGTACTAAGCAGTGTATCATATTTTTATTATGATAAATAATTGTTTGTAACCTCTATAAAATATCGGAAAATCCCACAAGTCAAGCCCGCTAACCCAAAAGGAGGTTCCAAAAGTTTCTACATGTCTTGCCACCCAAGTTACTTGGTAGACAAGTCTATACGACTATATAAATACATGGGTTTAAACCCTAAGAGTCAAACCTATTCTATGTTTTTTTACCCAGAGAAAATTATTGTAATTCTGATCAATAAAATATCTCACCCTAAGGGGATTCATCTGTGGATATAGGCATAACTCATCGAACCACGTTAAATTCTTTGTCTCCTTTTTTTTTTTATCTTCAATTCATTTTCTAACCCTAATTTCGCATCATCATCAAATCAATTGTTTTTTGTGCCTAAAAGTAATTTTTGGTACAAACATTGGCGCCAACTAAGGGGATTCGTGTAAAGCAATCGTGTTTTTCCATTGAGAAAAGTATGAAACAAAATTCAAAAAATAATGCACGAGATTTAATTGCAAAATCAACAAAAAAAAAGTTAGGGTTTTGAAGAAACAGTTGCGAAAGCGTTCGGAGAATGACTAATGAAATAAATGTTGCAAAAGAGCATTGCCTTAGCTTCTGCTTCATCCAGCCAACCCAGGCCCAGATACAAGCCCAAGCCAAGCATCCGGTTCACTAACTGGTCCAACTGATCCATCCAACGGTTGACGGTCCAACCTGGTCCAGATGACCGGTGGATTCGATCCAACCAGATCCAGACCGATCGGGTCCAACCAGTTGCCACATCAGCAATGTTGTCCAGTCAGTGATGCCGTGTCAGTATTCATGTCCGGTTACTGCCACATCAGTGGTCCAGTCATCCTAGACTGATTTGGCGCGCCCAATTCGACTCACTATCTTGTTTCTTCGATATCTTCTTTATTTCAAGTCCGACTTGAGTGACATCACTATCTACTTCGATATCTTTTTCGTTTCAGTTGCCAAATCACTATTTTGATTTTTGGCTCGTTGGATTCGTATTTGAATTCCATACAACATGAAGGGAAAAATCACATGTTTGGGAAAGTTTTATATGTACTTTGGGAAACAACATGATCGAGTTCGAAGTTTGTGGATGATCGAGTTCGAAGTGCATGGATGATTGCATTCAAAGTTAGTTGGAATTGATGTTCCCAAGGTTTGATGGCAACATGATCCATTGATATTGCAGATAAGTATTGCTTAGACCCCTCAAAGTTTAGCCTTGTATCATATTGGCAAGCACCTACAGCCTCACCTTGCACGTGAGCACTTAAGTCCTGCTCTTATCGCAAGCATAGAATCTCGCCTTGCACGCAAGTGTAAAGACTTGTACCTATGCAAGCACAAAGTCTCGTCTCAAGAACGATCCCAGCACCCAATGTTGGTTCAAAGACTCATACTCAACATAAACAATATGCCAGCCTGCTTTAGCAGCGAGCGGTACAACCTTGTTACATTGTGAGCAAAAATCCTTGTGCCACAGCCGTAAGCACACTATATTCTACTCAAGTCTTGACTAGCTCTCGAGTATCACAAGTCTAATACCTGGCAAAAAATCTCGCCTAGCACGTGAGCAAATTTATTGCAGATTATCACAGTTGGGGGCATCTTTGTCATATTTCTGCAAAAGATGGGGCGGGCAACGTTTTACTACAACAATAATGAGAACTCACGCTTGGGGCGAGTGACGTCATCGGCGATCGACGCAGAAGGAAAAACGAACTTCTTAACCCCCAACAAGTTAGTAGTTAAGATGGGGCGATGTTTGTACCCTCTATAAAATATCGGAAAATCCCACAATTCAATCCCACTATCCCAAAAAATAAGTTCCTGAAGTTTCTACATGTCTTGCTCCTGAAGTTACTTGGTAGACAAGTCTATACGACTATATAAATACATGGGTTTAAACCCTAAGAGTCAAACCTATTCTATATTTTCATACCCAGAGAAAAACATTGTAATTTTTATCAATAAAATATCTCACCCTAAGTGGATTCATACGTGGATGTAGGCATAACTCGCCAAACCACGTTAAATAATATTTTTTTTTTTTTTAATCTTCAATTCGTTTTCTAACCCTAATGTTGCATCATCATCAAATCATTCGTGTTTTGTGCTTAAAAGTAACTTTTGGTACAAACAATGATATCTAAATTAAAACCATCCTTCCAAGGTAAGAAAATTCCCCTAGCTCGACCAACTGATGGAACGTAAAAAGAGATTGGGAAACCTAAAGGCCCGATAAAACGAAGTATTTTATCCGAATTGATTTTGGTTTCCTGAAAGACTATGATATCACGATGCAACATTCTATTAAGATCACTCATATAGTTCTTAATGTCTTTAGCAGCATAACCATTGCAATTCCAAGAGATAATTTCCATGATATGAATATGATGAAAAAAGTTCTTTAAACAAGAAAATAGAAGACTATTGAAGATAACAATATCTAAAGTAATGTACTTGAACTTTAAAAAAGGAATTAGTTACGGAACAGAGTCTTTTAATTTGAAAAATTGTTATGGGATTGGATGTCTTTGTTTCTGATGCATTTGATTCCATCTCTAAGCTTGTATGAGTATCCCTATTTTTCAAACAATATTCTCTACGATATTAGGTGGACTGACATGAATATTGTGATGGTTCATTGAAGGTTCTTGATTAAGTACAAAATTTCCCATTTTCTTGGTGTCTCTTTGTGCATCAGCAGGCTCGTCATCCTCAATTTCCTCAAACATAGAGTTACTTAAGCTCTCATTATCATTGCCTTCATCGACATCAGCTTCCTCCCTTTGATGTGCTTCATATTCTGCTACAATTAAGTTATCTAGGTACAAAACATAAGTAGTATGCAAGCAGCTTTCCTCAATATGGTCAATCACAAATACTCTTTTGTTGCAATTCCCAATGATATTTAATCCATACATCATCTCCCGAGATCGTTTTCCACCATCATCCTCTATGTAGTGGTTTTCCAGCTCAATTTCAATCCCACTTTTACTGTATTCTCATATCTTGGTCTAAAATTTTTGGGTTCTGTAGATGTCTTCCTCCCCATGAAACCAATAACTTCATCCACAATGATAGGGTATATGAGTTTAAGACGCAAATATTTAAATTTTACCATGAATTCCTTATGAATGAACACATAATCCTTCATAGGAATATTTGAATTGTAATTTTGAATGAAAAATAGATCATTTCCAACTACCCATGGTCCATTTTGTTCTTCTTCACTATTCAGCCTTACCAGCATCAAGTTATGACCCATAATACAAATTTCTTAGTTTCAATATCCCCTTCACAAAGAGTTGATATCCTCTCTGATAAATTTCATCTTTGTCTTCTCTTTTGCCAAAAGGTTCCCCAACATCGCATAACACCATTCTTTTGCTACTATATTAATATACAGAGATGTACCTATAGTTTTTCTTTGGTTAACTGGTATTCACAAGCTTCACTTCTCAATTATTTAGAGAGCTGATTGATACGATTCTCAGCGTGTAAAGCCATAATATTGTTATCTGAACTTGAACACAGATTAGGCTTCTACTATGTATGAAAATGGTATCTATAATTGTTAGGGTTTTGCTTTCTAGAAAAGTTATATACAATAAAACCTCCATATATTGATATTTTATATATTAATAACCTCTACATATTAATAAAAAGCCATAGTAATAACCTCCACATTTTAATATCAATGTTTTTTTTCAGTCCCATCTTAAAGAATTTACCTCCATATACTACTAATCGACGTTATATTAGAGAAATATAGATCTTGTTGTATTGAAATTTATGACGAAATATAATACTTATCTATTTGTTTGAGACAAAAAGGTAATTTTTTTGGTTGCTACTGCAAATCCCTAGACACACATGTACTTTTGTATTGGAACTATAAATATGTGTGTGTTGTAGGGCTTGTAGCCCATGTATGTGCGGCCCAATATAGTATCTAGGGTTCTCTTACTACTTGTATATAAAGCATACTATGCTATGTAATACGATTGCTGCCCCATCAATAGAATCTCTCTTTCCATTTGGTTTTCTCTCTGTTTTTCCTCAAACACGTTATCAGCACGATGCTCTAACATGGAGCTAGATGGAATCGATTGATTATTTTTTTTCTACATAGAATAAAATCAGATAAGTTCGATTTACTTTCTCCCATATGTTTATCTTTTTTATGTTTTTGGTGCTCCCTGTTTTTGATTGTGGTATTTTAGCATAATCAAATTGATTTGATCCTTATCTATGCAACTTCCATAATCAATTGAGCAATTATATTTATATGTTTATATTATATGTTTGTATGTCCGGAGGTAATCCTACTGGTGATCGCTGTCGTAAGCGTCAAAAATAAATTACACTTTCTTACTACTCAAAATATATAATGAAGCAAGGACAAGAAAGGATCGTTCCCACAGAGAGGTCTAGGTTGTAAAATTGTTTCGGTTTCCTATAAATAACACCGGGGGTTTTGTTGAATTTTATATACTAAAATAAAATAAAAGCAAAGCAAATAAATAAACACGCAATTTAATGAGGTGAAAATATTGGATAAAGGTTTCATCTTCAATTGTAAACAAGTTTTTGAATATATGAATAGAATTCGTATTTAATCTCTCTATCATCAAAAGCCATAGAATACCTTATTGCAAGAATACTCCGTAAATTTCTTAAGTCATCAACACACACATTAGAGCTGCGTACGTGAAATCTACCTAAAGAATAACCTAACACCTTGCGCTAATCAAGTTCAATTCCTAGGAGCATTAAGTTTCAGAAATAGGCTAATCAATGCAATTGTAATACATTGCGCAAACAATTCGAACAAAGGTCAATTTCTACATATGACTACAAGGATGTATCACTACAAACCATAATCATATCATGCTACTCGTATTCAAGGTTATCGCTCGATGAAAACCCTAAAATAGCTATAGATATGGATGTGAGTTCAATCAATTCTAGACTTAACTAAACAAACATTCAATCATATTGCAATACATCAATCATGCAATTATTATAATCCGTAGAAATCAAACGATAATATTGAGAGAAAACTAATTCATAAAAATCATAACTTGGTTGCAAAATCCAACTACATCTTCAACCAATAATAAAAAAAATCAACTACTTGGGTTTTTGGAAATCATCATAGAAAGCAAAGAAGAAAACTATCATGTGAAACCCTAGAACAAAAGTAGAAGCCTCCCTAATGGAGATATCTCTAGGTTTGAGAAGGACTTTTCTATTTATATGTTTCTTCAATTCCAAAAGGATACTCTTTCCAAATTTAGGTCTTCTCAAAACCCATCTCCAATTAGTCCACCAAGCCCATGAGTGGATAATACCCATATATGAAAATAACTTATCTGAAAATTCAAGTCAAAACTGGCTGCCGTGTTGCTGACGTCATCGCCGGAATCCGGTCGCCGGTTGCCGGATTCCGGTCACCTGAAAATTATCTCCGACCACCTGAGCTTGTATCCGACTATCGTAACTCCCAGCAACTCACTATCATTCTCTGCAGTTCATACACTCACAATTCAGAGCCATATGTCAAACTAACTCTTGAATTCTTGCGGAAACGTGCCCAAAAGCGTGGCTCGTAGCTCATATGTCCATGACGACTCTTGCATTCGACTCATACCCCCTTCACGATTCACTGAAATATTATGATCAACACTCTCGGTTCAAAAATCCGATAACCAGATTTGGTACCACCGGCTCGCCATTTCTGCTCCGTTTTCGCACAATTTCTGCATTTTTTTGGTCATGTAACTTCCCTGGCTATATCTGTAGCACCAACTCATTGTCATAGTAGCACATCGATCCTCATTTCTCCTCAGCACACATACTGTCACAGCTATTTCATCACCACTACTGTCAAATTGTAGCTTCCATCAAGCACACTGCACTTGCACTTTTGTCAAACTCCTTCGTAATCATCCATAGATTCACTGTGAACAAAATGGCATCAGTTCCACTGCAACTCCTTCTTGATCACCAGCGTCTCATTCCTTGCTCTTCATAGTCTACTCAAGCTAAACTTCCTTCGCCAATTCTTCCCAGATCAACACCAGTAAACCATTACTTCCCTGAGCTCATCTCTTGACAGCACCATGACACCGCTTCCGGCCGTCACATGCAGTAAGCGCCCCATCTCGGGCCACCGTGTTAATTCCAACTATCTCCAAGCCACCTTGCTGCCAAACTCCACTCTTTCGACTACAAATCATTCCATTCATGACTCACTTACAACTCCATTAATTGCAGCTGCATATTGAGATACACAGTACCCATCTCAGCTACTTTTTGTTCCTCGTAGACCTGCAACAACATCAGTGCACTACCTCCTGGTTCACAGCTCAAACTTCTTCCCTGAGTTTCTAACATAAGTTCCATTTCTTCTCTGGCTCTAACTCTCGCCATTGCTTCCATCATCCACCACCGGACTCGAGCTTCCCTGAACTTCAAACCACGAATAGCAGCACCATCAAAGCCAAGCTCTTCACTTCATTCCATTCCCTGGACAATGCCATAACACCACAAAACTATGCACCTGCACTTTCTCATCACAATCTCCCTGAGTATCTCTGCCATTCCACATTATAATCCCTGCACTCATACACACTTCCCATTGCTACACTAGCATCTCCATCTCAGCTGCTCTATTGCACCAACATCATAGCTTTCCCATCTGGTGAGCAATACACAACACCTGCAGCTCACATTGCTGCTCCATCTCACCATTCTTCTTGTCATTCCCTGCTACAACAAGCCAAATCAACACCACCAGTGCCTTATCTTCTTTTATCACAACCAACAATAGAACCATGGCATCAGTTTCTCCACAGACCCATTTTTCCATTCTTCACAGGCCATCACGGCAATAACATCTTCTCTTTCTCGACTCATTTCCATTATATCTTCATTGTTCTACAACAGTTCAAAATCCTGCCATACTGTCGAGCTCTCTCCAGCCATCATCGTTCATCATTAATACTGCCATTAATGGCAACAGTCCCTTCATACACAATCGATATGCTGTCACAACAGACCAGGCTGGGAGCCGAGGTCGTTCAGGCCTTTTGTCAAGCACTTCTTGTGCAGTTTTCTGGTGATGCAAATATGAAGCTTGCTGTAGATGATAGTTTGCACATCTTCTTCCCTGCAGCAATCGAGTTTACACACTCAACACAAACCCACAACCATTCAAACACTAAAAATAACTCTGAATTCTCTTCGCATCATCAGATGTCAATGGCAAACACGAGTTTTCCAGCGAGCTTAAGGCCAAGATTATGCTGTTCTGTTGCTGATTCGTCGAGTCCAACAGCAACCCAACTTTCCTTGTTAGCTCAGTCACAAACCCATCTCAGAATCGACCAATTTCACTACCAGTTCTTCCTTCTTTCAATTTCAGATCCATAAACCCCAATTTCCATTCATTTCCGGAGAACCCTAACTTCAATTTCTGATGAATCTGAAACAAACCCTTCACTCATTCTTCGCATCCAAACTCCAGCTACAGCCTCATCTTCATTTTCTCGAATCTCTGAAGCTCCCTTCCTATCTCAAGCCACAACCATTTTCTCTCTTTCAGTAATAGGAAGCAGTAATGAGAAGAAAACACTTCTATTGAAATTAGGCCTTGGTAATGATAAGAAATGATAAAGGCACCCAAGATATGATCTTGGCCACCACGGTGACATCCCTTAGAGTTTGACTTCCCCTTATCCTTGGCCGAGCTCCCATTAGCACTTGCTCGTGAAATGATCATTGCGCCCTTTACGCTCGAAATGGACGCTTTCTTCTTCTTTTGCTCAAATGACTCCAAAACACCTAATAACTCAAAACACGCATAAGATACATAATTCACACAAAAAATAGCAAAGAAAGCATAAACTCTAGATAGTAAATACGGTGTATTCTACACCTATCAACTGGGAAAGAACTGAAGGTTCGTCCGTTCGGTATTCTCTGGGAAAAGTGGAGAAGGAAAGGCATCTGTCCGAGTTTGAATGTTTCGACACATATGTATGATTATGAACTATTTCGACTCATCTGTCCGGTTTTGGACTGTTTCGACCCATCTGTCCGATTCCGAACTCGTTCGACCAATCTGTCCGATTCTGAACTTTTTCGACCAATATGTCCGTTCCAACCCAGTCCGGTCCAACCCAGCCCTATCATGTGTCCGTTCTGGTGGTCGGCCGTGCATGTCCGAGCAGGCACCAATTCTGTGTATGTATAGATGGAACCAAAGCTTGGCATGAGGTATGTAACTATTTGTGGGTCTTAAGGTTGGATAGTTGTTGGGTTTATTTGTTTGTTTTTAGAACATGCCTAGTTCTATTTTTCCATGTCTTAGGATAAATCCTTATCATATAAACGGTCAATTTAGATTATGACTGTTGATCTTGACCATTAAGAATTTTGGTCTTGTTATTTTGTTTTCTTGAGTATAATATTGGCTATAGTTGCTTGTGGTCTATTGTTCAATTGGTTGTACGAACTTGATTACAGTGTATTCGTTGGGGTTTAAAAGTACTTGAACACCATTATTGCGTACTTGATATTTTCTTCCCAAAATTTGAATGTTTCGTGGAATGTAGTCCACATGCTCGACTATTAATCTGTCAGTAGTTTCAAATGATACGTTCAAATAAAATCACATGTTTTCCAATTTTTTGTGGAAGAACTCACAAAAGATGATATGAGTCAGAAAATTTTCATTTTTGTACTTCATCTATAATACTAACGAACCGGTATATGTTGAATTATGACAAAAAGAGAATTATCTTTAGTAATATATTCAACCTAAAGTAAGTGGTTGACATTTGTAGTGAGATTCTCTTGGCCTATTGAGATAAAGAAATTTCTCAAATTACGCTAAATGTAGAAAAATTGAAAATGGAAAGAACCCCAAAGTAACGAGGGTTAGACGTACCGACTCATATAAAGCATGTGAAAAGGGACATATATATCATGAGACAATTTTTTTTCCCCAGCAGTATTGACACCAAAGTATGGGTATCAATTGAACATGGGATCAGCTAAAATGTAATTCTAGTTCCCATCATAAATAAAAGAGTTGGAAATGCACCTGGTCATAGGTGTTGGTAAATAAATGTAACGTGTACGTGTTATCATTGTAACAACCAATTTTCACATCAACTTTAATGGCAATAAGAACTTTGCCTGGCCAATTGACTATCATATCGAGCGCAGCACTGCTCATTTTTTTTTCAAGATAGAAAAAGACGTCGCAAAATCTCTAGGTGTACCTAGAGATAATCACACCTTGTTAAATTTCCAAGTAAATGGATATCATGTGGACATCAAAATTATGAGAATGTAATTGATTGCATCTTTATAAACTTTAATATATTTGGAAGGAAATATATTTTTGAGAAACTAATGAGTCAATCTAGTGCAATGTAATTCACTATAATATTTGGATTATTGAATCCATATTGACTCCGACGATGAAATGTTGGAAACCGACTCATAAAGGCTTTGGGTATAACCATAAGGAAATTTTGGTTGTGACATGATGATTGTTTTGAAGAAATTCATACAAATATCACTTTATTTGAGTGAACGAAAATGGGAAAAAGATTGACATAATGCAAAGTGACGGCATATCTCTCAATAAGTGTTTTCTAAATTACTAGATGCACAACCCCCCTTCCCACTATGCTTTTAAGTAAGAAAGCATATCACTCATTTTTACAAAGTCTTCAGTAAAACAGGATCGAGATCATCCTAAGATGCAAATGGTAAAATTTCCATATTACAAAGAAAACAAGGTCATGCAGAATGCGGACCATTAAAGTGATTGATGGATCTGGTGAATGTTTTGACATTTTGGACTAGTTATAGTTCCCAAAAAATTTGCGTTTGAAAACTCCTAGCACATATTACACAATGCAAAGTGCAAAGGCTAACCACCCTTGTTAATGCTAGAGAATTTCTATCAAAAGGACTTGATGAATATTGCATGTTTAACAGTATCAATATAAAGCATCTTATGCCCAATGGTCTCTCAGAGGCTACCATCAAAGCTTACAGATGGTGTCTAAGGAATAGGTTATGCGTACCAACCTACCTTTTATTGCTTTGGGGATATGAAATATTACGCGCATCTTTACTTAATTCGTTTTAGAACCTAATATTAGTCAACCTTTTCTGCATACCAGTTGGTAACTGAATTTAAGCCTGACATTTGTGTTCTTACGAATTTTGGGTTGCACTATATATGTGCCATTACGAGTCCACATCGTACTATGATGGGTCACGAAAATGATTAAGTATTTTTGTTGGATATTTACTCTCAACAATTATCCGCATTTTAAAACCTTTGGCAGGAGATCTCTTACTGCTAGATTTGCAGGTTATCACTTTAATGAGACAGTCTTCCCGTCTGTAGTTGTAGGAAATCCCACACTACACCCCTCACAAGATTCCATACAATTAAATCATTTTTAAGATGAACAATTATAAGTTTTTATTGATCAAACTCTCGAAATATTACAAGATGAACAGGAGATAAACCAAAGTATTACAATCACTCTAAACTTTCTCTCTCTTAATGACTTGCTCCACACTCGAAAAAGATCTCTCTTCTCTTTAAGCTTATTCGGCTCTTTATATAGGACATTACATGGCGGATGACACTAAAAGTTTGTCCTTTATTTTCAGGTAAGCCTTGCGAAGTATCGCAAATGTACAAATGTCAAATCTCGCGACACTCCTCAATCTCGCTACTCTTTGTCACATCTTTCTCGTGTTTTGGGCTGTCGTCATCCGTTACGTCGTTTTTACTTCTATCCCGCGATGTCTTCGCAAAGTGTGTCGTTATGGATTTCGCGAGAATCTTGGTGTTGCGATATTCTGTTCCTACATCCTGCCTCTTCTCATGTCTTCTCTGCGAAGAAGAGAACGTCATGAGAACTAGTCTTTTCAAAATGCCACAGCCGTTCATTTCTTTCCTTTATTTTTCTCGACAAGCTTAGTAAATCTAGTAAAACTGCTTACACATGTTACATATTCCCCTTTTTACCGGCACATTAAATGCTAACCGGTCATCCTTTTCTTGTCTATTTAAGAAGAGATTTATCGAGAATATCTTTCTTTTCTTTTACTTTATCTTCTTCATCTCTCGCATTCTTTGTGAATCCTTTATCGTCTCGCAACTTTTGTTGTTGTTCATATTGTTGTAAATCTTCTCTCGCTCTTGTCCTTATGGAGCCATCAAGGTTTGTAGATCATATTGCATGTGATCCATTTGAATTCTTCTACTGAGATTACTTTATTTGATTTTGTTCATCTCTGATTAACTCCCTTATTGTTTCTGTTTTAGTAAGAACATCCTTGTCACCAAATTCACAGTCCAAAATCCTAAAACATCCAAGGGTTCGCAACCAAAATCCGTTGCACACAAGAGAAAGCCTGCGAATAACAAGGTATTAAGAAACATTTACTCTTCTAATAACAATATTGTTGCCTCTGTTTCTTATTTAACTTGTGATTCGCAGGATGACAAAAATATCGATAGATCCCCCAAAAGATCTCGTCGTTCTAAAAATATTGAAACCTCTGTTCCTTTTCCTATATTTAAGATTACAACTCCTCCTGCGAGATCGTCGCAAGATAAATCTTCCCATACTGTTAGCGAAAATGTCGCTGCTGATTTTCCTCCTATGTCTGAATTTTCCATAGATGAAATTCCTCATGATAGTCCTATTGTGAATGAACCATTTTCTTCTCCTACTATCGATGCCTCTGCCTTTCCCCCAGCCATTAACCTTTATAAGATTCCATCTCCTCATGACATTCTTGCAACTAAAGATGATTCAACTCTCCCCTCTTCTGTCGTCACTTCTTCTTCATCCGAGTTTGTCCCTCTTACTAAGGAAAACTTGGAAGGAATAGACATGGCCTTCAAAGTTTTATCAGATATTATGAATGACACCAAGAAGACCTCCGTCGATCCTATCAAGTCTAATGCCTGCGAGATTTTAAGTAAATACTTTGGTCCCGACAGAATTTCGCAAACATCTTTAGAGCAAGAAGTTAAAATCTTGAAGAACAATCTCCAAGCCATGACTGCAAAGTGTGACACTCTCCATCTTGAGAATCAAAAACTTCAAAATATCTCACTGGATCGTGACAATCTTCGTAAGAAGAACGAAGAATTAAAAGGTACAACTCCCCTCTCCATTTTTTTTTTTAACATGCAAGAATCCCTTGTTCGCCACTTAAGCTTTGAACCAGAAGCGAAAAATGGAGATATATCAGTTGGAATCTGTTGTTGAAGAAACTCGAATGGACGAGAGACGTATGGATGGAGCAATATAACCAATTAGATAACCTTCATACACATTCTGTTGATCAAATAGAAAATCTTTCTAAAGAAAATGTTGACTTAGTTCAGAAGCAGGGCTCATTAAGTAGCGAATTATCTCGTCTCTCTTACTCTTTAACTACATCTAATTTGGAGTTGGAAACTTTATCAGATGAAAATGGGACTCTCTCTCAAGAGAAGCGAGGTTTGTTAAATAAGGTGGCGATTTCCTCGCAACAACTTGATGTCTGTCAAAAAATGTGTAAAGAACAAGAACGATCTCTCTGTTCACTAAGAAGTAAACTCGAAGAAGTTACTGTTGAGAGGGATAAACTTATCCAAGGTAGAATAACTTTAAGTGTAAAAACAAGCCAACTCAAGGATCAATATTCCAAGTTAGAAGAATCCCACTCTTCTCTTGCGAAGGAAAACGCCTTACTTGTTTCTAACGAAAAGAGCTTGCGATCTCGATTGAAAGGTTTAGTTGGAGATAATTTTGACAGTGCCATGAATCATTTGGAGAATAGTTCTTTGGCTTTAACCCAATATCTTATCTCTCAAAAGGAAGGTAGTCATAATATTTGACTACCTTAATCAATTTGCTTTCTTGAATTTATGGTATTTTTCTTGCGAGAAAATCTGAATTATTTTCTACATTCTTTATTTTTGCGAATGCGAGAAAAATCTTCATTCCTCCATTTCCACTTTGAAATCTGACTATGCCAAAATTCACAAAGAAAATGAGCTGCTCGCCGCTTCTCTTGCTCGCTCGCGATTGGGCAGAAAGAAGACTCGACTATCTCACTTACTCTAAAGATATAGAGAATAGGAATCATCAGAAAGCACTCCTTCGCCAATTTCACCTCAAAGCTGAAGTTCTTGTGAATGATGTCTTATTGTCCAAATCTCTTGATTCTGTATCTGTCGAACCTTTGGAAGTAGATGATGATGAAATCCCTAACCCTCCTGATAGTGATTATGATTATGAAAGTGGCGAAGACTCCGCAGATGAAGAGATAATTCCACCTGATGAAGCTGTTAAGAAGAATTTAATTGAAGTAGGGTCTGGCGAAAATGCGAGAACTGGCGAAAGTTTGATAGTTGATGAAGCTAATAAAATTGTTGAAGAACATCCAGTATCTCCTTCTGGTGAAAAAATCGATATTGAGAATTGAACTTCTCTTGTAATTCTACTTCTTGCATTGTTACTTCTTTATGCACTTTAATCACCTTTGAGATGTATTTTATTATTCTTCCTTCGTGTATGAAAGACAATTTTTGATGTTTAACAATTCCCATTTTGTTTATGTGAATTTTTATCATTGCGACAAGATCGCGGGGACGTCCTTACATTTTCATGTGATGACCCATTGATCTTGCCTTATCATTTTTCTTGTGTGGTCTTATTTTGCCTTCCTAGTTAAAGGTCTTATTTTGCCACCTCTCATTTTTGCGACAAAATCGCAGGACGTCATTACACTTTCATGTAATGACCCATTGATCATGTCTTATCATTTCTTAGTATTATTGCCTCTGCGGGATATTTTTCTTGCGACAATATGATAGGCCTAAATATCCTTGCGAACATAAATCCCCATGACATTGCCGTCTTTGCGACGAAATCGCAGGACGTCTTTACACTTGCATGCATGACCCATTGATTTCGTCTTATCTACTCTTTTGTATTTTTGCCTCTTCAGGATTGCTGCATAAATATGACAAGCCTTGATACTCCCTTGAGTAAGAAGCCTCATGACATTTACGTCTTTTTTGACACTATCAGCTCCCTAATGGAGGGTGCCGCCCTTATCTTCCCCCTGGTTGCCCCTTCAAGGAGGCGTACTTCTGCCATACAATGCTAGCTCCTCCCATCCGGTCTTAACAACAACCAGTTATTTTCGCAGCCCTCTTATCCCTTTTGCCTATAGGGCTTATGGTTCTGTTGCACCCTAAGTGGAGTTTTCTTGGGCCGAGTGCGGCATAAGCCGAGACTTGCCAAGAATGGCCGAGACACTTCAAATGCCCCGGGCACCCTTAGCTCAACCGTGTACCTCGGCGCCTTGGTCAAATGCGACTCCTTAGAAGAGACCCCGGTCGTCCAATCTAAGTCACTAGCTTAGATTGAAAATCCAAGGTACCTCTCTGGATGGGTGTTATTACCCCCAATCTCCATGACTCGGAGTTCCGGGCGGTGTAACCTTTTCCCTGAGCCACGTTTATATATACCCCCTTACATGACGCACTTTAGGTACATTGCCTCTTGCGAAATTTTATTCGCGAACTAGGGTGTACGCCATGAAGGTTCATCCCATTTTGATTTATTTTATTTATTTATTTTATAATAGGTGCCCCTTACTATGACGCACTTTAGGTACATTGCCTCTTGCGAAATTTTATTCGCGAACTAGGGTGTACGCCATAGTAAGTTCTCCATTTGTGATTATTTTACTGATTTTTATGTATATATAAGCACTTTTGTAATTTCATTTGATATTTGATAATTTTTCGTCGTTTTCTTGTGCGAAACCTTCGCACATTTTTTCGAGAATAAAAATGAAACATTTAATTCTTTTTGTCTCAATCAAGTACCATTCATGATCTACCTCTTCACCATAATTTTTATGGGTAATATCTCTTTAAGTATAATCTATTCCATGGTCTATCGAGTCTGCGTCCTACATCTTTACCCTCAGGGTCCATCAATCTATATGCTCCTGTTCCAACTATTTCCTTGATGATATAAGGTCCATCCCATTTTTTCGCGAGCTTTCCACCACTTTCTCGCTGATATATTGGTGTTTCTCGCAGCACCAAATCGCCTGGTTGAAATTCGCGTGTTTTAACACGTTTATTATATTCTCGTGCTAATCTTCGCTGGTAATTTTCCATATGTTGCAAAGCCCTTTCTCTTTTTTCTTCTAATTCATCCAATTTAGTTAAAATAATACCCGCACTAAGATTTTTCTCCCAAGCTTCTCTCTTTGTCGTTGGGATAATAACTTCATTGGTAGTACATCCTCAACCCCATATGTTAAACGAAAGGTTACATTCCGGTGGCTTCTCAAATGCAGTTGTGTTGTAAGCCCATGTTTGCATTATGTACTGTTGGCACCATGCTTTATTGTACCCCACTAATTTCTTCTTTAATATATCTGCGATTGTCTTATTTGTTGCTTCGCACGCCCATTTGCTGAGGGTATAATGGAGTTGACTTTCACACTTTATCTTAAATGCATTAAGTAACAATTCTATATTCTCGTCCCTCGAACTGTTTCCCATTATCGGACACCAAGACCTGTCTAAGGGAATTCCAAATCTACATATGATATTCTCAAATATGAATGTAAAAATATCCTTGTCGCGAATGTGTTGTCTTGCCTTTACTTCTGCCCATTTTGTGAAATAGTCTGTAGCGACAATCAGATATCTTCTTTGTCCAGACCCTGGTAAAAATGGTCCCACAATATCTAAACCCCATTTTCCAAAAGGCCATACGCTTGTTAAAGAAGTTAATGGTGCTCCTGGTGCATGTATTTTCTTTCCGTGCCTTTGGCAATCTTCGCAACGCCTCGATATTTGTTTCGCATCTTCATGCATATATGGCCAGTAATAGCCTTGCATTTTCTCCTTGTATGCCAAAGATCTTCCACCATTTGTGATTGCCAAAGCATCCCCACTATGTAACATTTTTAATCTTTGCTTCTCCTTCTTTTCGTGTTAAGCACCTGAATGAAGGTCCATTAAAGGATCTCCGATATAGTACCCCATCCCTCATTTCATAATTTGTCGCTCGGCTTTTTAATTTGTGCGCCTCCAGCCTATTTCTTGGTGTTTCTCCTCTCATCAAATATGCATGAAGTTCGGCTCTCCAATCTTCAATGATAGGTGTTTGCTCCTCATCTTCTATGATCATAACGTCTTCCTCCCCCTCTTCTTCCTTATTGATCAACGGTGATAAAAGTGTCTGTATCTTTATGCATCTCGCAGTTGGATCTGTCATCATACTTGAGATAAAAGCAAAAGCATCTGTGAGTCTATTATCTTTTCTTGATATGTGTCTCCATTTTATTTTTGGGATTTTTATTGACGAGTTCTCCAACAAGTTTCTTGTATTTCTTTAAAGATGGTTCATTTATAGTGTATTCTCCTTTTATTTGTCGAATGACTAGTCATGCGAGTCACCGGTGATTCTCACATTTTCCAACCGCATTTCTATTACGAATTTCAAAGCATGTATGATGACTTCATATTCCGTTTCATTATTGGTGGATACAAACTCCGGTCTGAAAGAAAAAGCCATTTTAGTGCCCTCAGCGAAATCAAAACAATTCCAATTCCATTACCTTCTCCATTTGATGACCCATCTACCAACACTTCCCATCTATCGGCTCACAAGTAGGTCCTTTGGGTTTCCATATTCTTCTTCTATATCCATCATTTCTTCCACTTTGCTTCATCATCTTCTAAAGGAAATTCTGATAAAAATTCTGCGACAACTTGTGATTTGGGTGAAGATAGTACTTCGTACTTAATTTTGAAGTGTGCTATTTGTGCATTCCATCTCTCAACTCGCTGATCTTTTTGAATTCTTCATTACTTCAATAGGTACCTTTGTCAATACCTTTATTGTATGTGCTTGAAAATATATCGAAGTTTGAACAGCTGCGTAAACTAGCGGCAAAATTAACTTTTCGATTTTTTGAATAATTTTCTGCGACATTGAAAGTTTCTTGATGTAATAGATTGGTTTCTCAATTCTGATCCGCTTGCAACAACACATGACACTTAATGCGTGCGATGTAAATCGCAAGATATAGTAATAATTCTTCTCCCTGGTTTGCTTTTGCAAAATAGATATATTCATCGAGATAATCTTTTATTCCTTGCAGGGCTTTCTCGCATTCATCCGTCCATTTAAATTTTGTCCCCTTTTTAAGTATGTTGAAAAGTGTTTGCATTTATCTGATGATCGCGAAACAAATCTCCCTAGTGAGGCTAAGAGTCCGTTTAATTTTTGTACATCTTTTATTATTCTTTGGGGTTAGCATGTCGCGAATCGCTTGCACCTTCGCCGGATCAACTTGTATACCCTCTTTTGATACAATGTAGCCTAAAAACTTCCCTGACGCAACCCCAAAAATACACTTCTCTGGATTTACTTTGATGTTAAATTGTCTCATTTGTTCAAAAATTTCTTTCAGATCTTGGACATGATCTTTTGCTTCTTTACTTTTTATTAGAATGTCATCCACATACACCTCTAGTGTCTTATGTATCCAATTCGCAAACACTTTCTCTACCATTCTTTGGTATGTTGCTCTAGCATTTCGCAAACCAAATGGCATTTTTGTATAACAATATAATCCTCTTGGGGCGAAAAAAGCAGTGTGTTCTTGATCTTCTTTAGTGAGAGGGATTTGATTATATCCTTTGTATCCATCTAAAGAAGATATTCTATCATTCCATGCTGCCGATTCTACCAATTGTGGGATATCTGGTAACGGAAAACTATCTTTTAGGCAAGCTTTATTTAGATCAGTGAAATCTATACAGATTCTAATCCCTTTGTTCTTTTGGAACTACTACCATGTTTGCTATCCACTCCGGATATTTTTCTTGTCTTATAATTCCTGCATCAAGCATCTTCTGTAACTCTTCTTCTATTTGAGGATGATATGTTGTTGCGATTTTTCTGATTCTTTGTTTGAATGGCCTTACATTTTTATCAATCTCCAATTTATGACATGCCACTGAGACGGATCTATTCCGTGTACTTCATCCATATCCCATGCGAAAATGTCTTTATATTCTCGCGACGGGTTAGCGATTCTTTCTTCCTCATCCTCCTCCATCTAGGTTCCAATTTTTAGTATTTTGGGTGCTTCTTTGGTCCCAACATTCACTTCCTTTATTGGTTCCGCCGTGGTGTATGCGGCCTCGGAGTTCTCGCATAGGTGTTGGTTCTTTTATCTTTTCGCAGGTCCATTCCCTTCTTCCGAGATTTCGCCAGGTATACCGTTTCCTTCCTCTGCTTTTATCATGTAAATTCTAAATTCTTCTTCTTTCTTTGCTTCCTTCGCCATTTTCCTGCGATTCTTCCGCTTCTCTGCACGTCCTTCGTATTGCTTCACTTCAATTTGATAACATAATCTCGCTTTATCCACATATCCTTTAATTTCACCAATCCCACTTGGCATAGAAAATTTAATGCATTGATGTAATGTCGACACTACGGCTTTAATCGCATGTATCGATGGTCTTCCCAACAACATGTTGTGTGGTGATTCCATATCCACTACACAGAATATTACTCGTGTTTCGATTTTTCCTAGTAAAATTCGCAACTCTATTTCTCCTTTTGGTTTTGTTACAGATTTGCCAAAGCCGTGAATATGATATGTTGAAGGAGACATTTCTTCATTTTTGTACCCCATTTCTTTGTGTGTATGGTAGAACATTATATCCACCGAACTCCTTGTATCCACCAAAGTTCTGTTTATTGTCCATTCTTCCATAATTTTTACCGTGTTAATCTTTTCTTTCTGTGTGACTACTGTGATTACCAAAGGAGATGTATGTCCCAAATTTTCTTTTGATATTTCTGCTGCTGTAAATGTAATTTCCTGTTTTTCCCAATCTCTCAAAGGTGATGTTTTCTCAACTGCTACAATTTTCTTTCTTTCAAAGTCTCGTTTATGTATTCTCCCTCTGACGTTCTCATGGAATTCATTGATCATTGTTTTTGTAATCGATTTACACTCCGACCTTTTGGTAAACTGATCAAACTCTCGAAATATTACAAGATGAACAGGAGATAAACCAAAGTATTACAATCACTCTAAACTTTCTCTCTCTTAATGACTTGCTCCACACTCGAAAAAGATCTCTCTTCTCTTTAAGCTTATTATTCGGCTCTTTATATAGGACATTACATGGCGGATGACAGCTAAGTTGTCCTTTATTTTCGGGTAAGCCTTGTGAAGTATCGCAAATGTACAAATGTAAAATCTCACGACACTCCTCAATCTCGCTACACTGTCACATCTTTCTCGTGTTTTGGTTGTCGTCATCCGTTACGTCGTTTTTACTTCCATCCCGCGATGTCTTCGCAGTGTGTCGTTTATGGATTTCACGAGAATCTTGGTGTTGCGATATTCTGATCCTACACCGTCGTTAGGGGGAGATAAGAAAAAGTATTTTCTAAGGGAACGACATTAATTGTCGTGGTGTGTTCCCACTGTGTCTCATATTGAATCTTGTACTCCACAAATATAAATGTGAAGTGACAAAGAATAATCAATTTTCAGAATGTACACTGATGTCGCTAAAGTGACAAGATCACACATACCAGCTGCAAATATTCCTGCAAGGTTGGAAATCCTCAGTATGGGGTACACCATAGACTAAGGTGTTGCAACTACACTTGGTGGAAGTGTAGTTGAGGCCGTGGATCCATAAAGGAAGATGGAGAGACCACCAGGTTCGATCAATGCTCACCTAAAAAGGAAGTAGATGAGTAAGGCACAACCTCTAATTTGTATCATTAATGAAATCATCTCATTTGATTGTCTCGACTATGTCCATGAATCAATACTGGAGGACGCTCCGAAGATTTAAATGATTCTAGAGAACAATGAAATCCTGACGGATTATGAGAATGCACATGAGTCAATGGAAGGATCATGCGTGCACATTGATGATATAATCCATAAATAGTTGCTCCAGAAGCAGAGCACAATGAGATCGAACCATGCTTTATTTTGATTAATTTCAAATAAATAGCATATTTGGCCTACACAATCCAGGTAGAACTTAGTTCGTTGGCAAATATAGGGGTATTTGGTGTGGTAGTGCTAACCAACCAAGTGTAAAGCCTATTGGACATACATAATTAATTTGTCATAAAGCATAATGAGAAAAAAAGAAGGTAGTCTTAAAGTACAAAGACTCGCCTTGTGGCGCGAGGTTTCTCACAAAGCCCTGGAATTGTTCTCTTGTAATGAGCGTTATAGAGTTCCGCTACTTAGTTAGCTTGGTAATTTCAAAATGACTTGAAATGCAGCATATGTATGTGGTTGTTACGTATCTCAGAAAGAATCAAGAGATAGAAGATATTTACAAAAGTACTTGATAGACTTTTGTTGCCCAAATCAAATGACTCTAAACCACGAGTGCGTTTACGAGTTAGATAGAACGCTCACTTATAGATTCGAGCAATCGGTGGATGTGGTATACCGTCTAAGTGGCTATTTGATTTGGAGGGGATAGACAAGTAAGTAGTTTTTCTTGCGTATTCACAAGAAAGTTCCTAATTTGGAATTGTAGCTATTTATGTCGATGAAGACGAGACATGATGGGTACTCTTGATGTAATAAGAGACCTTAAAAGCTATTTAAAATCCGAATTTGAGATGAAAAATCTAGGTAAAGCTTGACCAAGTATTGAGCTTGTGGGATATTATTCCACCAGTTTGCATATGTCTAAAGTTGTCAGGCAATTTAACAAAGGCATGCATCCTGATAGCACTCCCATGATTAGTCGAGGTTCAAATGTAAGTGCATGACCATTTCGTCTAAAGGAAGATGATGAATATTCTTGGGAGATGAAGTTCCCATTTCTAAGTACAATAGACACATTGTTGTACTTAGTATAATAATGTACTCGATTAAATTTTACATCCTCAGTGAACTTGTTAGCTAGATATAGCTCAGCGCCAACGCAACGTCATTGGAATGATATCATGAATGTAATCATGTACTTAAAATTAACCATTGGCATAAATTTGTTTTATCCCTGCAAAGACATAAAAAGGAATGCTAACGAAAGTGCAATCCAAAGGTTGTTGATTATGAAAGAACAATAATATCTTCTCCAACGAAAGTAATCAAGGGACATATGGTAGACTATTTTCTAAGTCATTACCGATATTCAGTTTCGAAAAGTACATGACTAAAGGAACTGTCTGGAACAACTCTGAAAGTAATCAGGAGGAGATGCCGACATCAGGGGGGGATCCAAGGATATGATGTTGACATATTTTACTTGAAATTGAAGCTGTGTTGTACTATTTTTCCTTCGATCGATAATAGTTTTTCCCAAAGGGTTTTATTACTCGACAAGGTTTTTAGCGAGACAACACTAAAAACGTCAAGTATGTTGAACGCTGAAGACATAAAGATCGTGTTCATATTACTGAAAATATCGGAATCAAAGAAATGAAACGCGATATTCGGTTAAGCAACGTAACTTCTAGAATCAACAACAAGGTCTTATAAATATTCAAGTCACCAAAGTAATATGTGATAAACTCCTTTTGACTGCATTAGACTAATGAAAATTGTCTGACATCAGGGGGAGCATCTAATGGTGTGTTGAACTCCTTTCCTTCACCGAGATTACTTTTTCCTACAGGGTTTTGTTGCTCGGCAAGGTTTTTAATGAGACAACAACAAATACCGGGAATGTAATTTCCCAGCTAAGGCTATTGTCTTTCCCACAAGGATTTTCTGCCTTAGGAATTGTGAAGCAACTAGTCAACTTCAATGGAGCAAAGTGATCATCTGCAATAGATCACCTTTACTTGCATTTGCCACGTTGTACTCTTCTCCATTCGTCAAGGTTTTATCCCACTGGGTTTTCCTTGTCAAGGTTTTAATGAGGCAACGTATACGCATCCAACTATGTTCTAAGTTTAATTAATATTGTACTCTTTTCTTTAGTTCAGTTTTTTTCCCTCAGGGGTTTTCCTGAAGAAGTTTTAATGAGGCAATTAACTTAGACTCATCGATCTTTGAAGATCGTATTGCATGTGATGAACTACATGTAAAGTACGAGTCAACATGTGAAGTACTACACGTGAAACCTTGTACCAAGGTTTTATCCCACTGGGTTTTTTTCCTTGTCAAAGTTTTAGTTAGGAAATTGATTTCGGCACAAGTCATCAAGGAGGGAACGACATTTGAAGAACTACATTCAAAGAACTATATGTGAAGCATTATGTATACAGTTTTGTCATTGAACCGTACAAGGGGGAGTGTTGTAGGGCTTGTAGCCCATATATGTGCGGCCCAATATAGTATCTAGGGTTCTCTTACTACTTGTATATAAAGCATACTATGCTATGTAATACGGTTGCTGCCCCATCAATAGAATCTCTCTTTCCCTTTGGTTTTCTCTCTGTTTTTCCTCAAACAGTGTGTACATTATCAAACAATATTTACATACATTAAACTAGAATTTTTTACATTCTCTAGGCATACCTCCTTATATTAATAACCTCCATGTATTAATATATTTATAAATCCCTAAGTGTATTAATATATGGAGGTTTTACTGTATATATAACTTTAGCTGACATTCCTTAAACCTTGTCATGCCAGAAATACCGAAAATATCTTTAATTGACTATTTATAGGAAAATTGTTTATTCTTTGGATACTTGGTTAAAATGGAAACTTTCCCGTAATAGTCTACGATTTAGTTTACCCACAATTAATTGCGGTTGTTTAGGAGGAAAAAAATTGAATTTTGAAATTTTGGTTGCATCTGGGTTGAGGTTTTTGATGAAGATGATGATTGTTTAGGAATAGTTGATGGTGAGAACATTTGTTTATTGGATTGGTTTTTGTCGAAGAGAGTAACTATTGTTGATCTACTTTTATGGACCAACACAACGAAGAAGATGGTTAGCACCACCGCTCGCAACACCTTTGTTCTATTTTCATAATCTAAAACACAGCCTGAAATCCACCACTGGTAATCCCACAACTCGTATGACATCGGACCTGCAATTATTCCATTAGAAAATATTTGTTACAAAATTAAAAAAATTGACAATCATATCATAAGACTGAGAAAATTATACAGAAATAATACGTGAAAACAAAAACTTAGCAGTCGAAAGATGATTCCACAACCATCTTAAACAACTAAAATTCTAATCATAATAATAAAAGATTGATATTAGAAAAGAAAAAAAAGAACATCAAGGATTGATTCTAAGAATGAAAATGGCGGAAATTGCCCCCTGAGCAGCTTGCAGGCAGTCATTTTTTTCCTCCATGAGGATGTAACCAATTTTTTTAAATATTTACTTATTGCTTTTATGTAGGGAGGAACATAGACTCCCACAGGAAGAGATTCATGATAGATTTTTGTTAGAGGGTGAGAAAAAAATGATCTGAAAAGAACGAAAATTTTAGTCAACTAACTAAGCTGATAGGTATACTAAAATTTGACTCAGACAAAAATATCATGCACATGTTCCCTTCAAAAACTGGCAACCCAACCAACTAACCCACAAACATATAACTCAAACCAACGTGACATCCCTTCCTACTTCTTGTTTTTCTACCTTTAACCCATTGAACAAATATCAAATGCAAAAACACCATTAATATACCATTGCCTCCTTCCAGAATCATGCTTCGTCATGAATATTATTTATATTCTCTTACAAGTGATCCATCTCCTTCAAATACATAACTGACATTAGATTTTTTTCCATAAAAAAAAAAACAAAAAAATTAATCAAGCTAGACTACTATTTTCTTCTTTAATTTTTGATACCTAATTGACGATCATAATATACGATAATTGTGTGAATAGTTTATAAAATATTGTTAATATAATTTTTTTTTATAAAATATTGTTGGTATGTTAATAATAAAATTTATGGAGATGACGACCTCGATAAAAATTGAAAACCAATGTTTTCTCACTGAAAAATGATAATCGACGTCGGTGAGAAGATGATAGAGAATAGTCACTCGTTCAAACACGAAAGATAAGATAACATTTTTTCGTTATAGAAAATATCAATTCTTTTGGCCCTAAGTTAGTATGACGATAAGTTTGGGTTGTAGCATGTGAAGGGAACATGTTTAGGGTATTGTTGTCGGAGTCAAGTTTTAACACACCTATCGATCTCGTTAGTGAGTTGACTACAATTTTTGTTCTCATTCTCTTTTTTCTCTTACTAAAACAAAAATTATCGATTATAAAATACCATTTATCACAAAGGATTTTGATTCGGCATATTTTGAGTTTGGTATAAAAATAAGTATGTACCTCAACTTACTAAAATATTAAACTAGAAAGTTTAAAAAGTTTTTCCACCTATGAAAAATTGTTTCCCAATTATTTAGGGTGTTTGTTTTTTTCATTTCTTTTTTCTTTGCTAAATACTAGAAAGGAAAAAAACTAAACTAAAGAAATGTTGCTCTCCTTATCACAGATAACAACAATCAAGAAGGGGGAATAAATAACCACCGTTCACTAATCTGGTGTTTAAAAGCAAAGTTAGCTAGAAAATGAGCAGCTTCATTAGCATCTCTAGATAAAACTAAAAGGGAACATTATCTAAATACCCCTACTATGAGGCCCCTTGAAATATACCCTTATCAACTTTACAAATACCCCTAAGCCTATTACATTACTAAAATACCCTCTTTTATATAGTGTATATACAAAACCACCACCACCACTATTCAAAAAAAAAAAAAAAAAAAAAAAAAATCTCTCTAATGCCCACACCACTGTCCACCGCCAACCACCACCACCACTGTCCACCGCCAACCACCACCACCGACGACCACCACCACCACCAACCACCACCACCGACGACCACCACCACCGAAGACCACCACCACCACCGACCACCACCACCAACCACCACCACCGCCAACCACCACCACTGTCCACCACCACCAACCACCACCACCGCCAACCACCACCACTGTCCACCACCACCGCCAACCACCGCCACCGCTAACGAACAACACCACTGTCCACTACCACCGCCGCCGCCAACAAACGACACCCACCGCCGCCGCCAACCATCACCGCCGTCAACCACCATCGCCGCCGCCAACCACCACCACCATGTGGAGTCAACTTGCTGAAGTTGTGTCCATATCGGAGGAAACTAGCTCAAGTTGTCTTCAACAATAAAGGCAACTAGCACAAAGTTGTCTTCAAAAAGTGAAATCAACTAGCCTAAGTTGTCTCCATATATGGAGGCAACTAAAGCACAAGTTGTCTCCAAAAAAATAAACATTATACACAAATAAGTGAACCTAGTGTGAATCGAACACACATCATCTCGACATATATAGTCGGTTGTGCTACCATTGCACCACGGGTTCGCCACACCATCAAGGCTCAACCAACAATTCAAACAACCACCGTACAACACCACACCATCCATACGTACTCTACTGCAACTCTACACGCAATGACTTCATGACCACAACCGTCTATGCACACTTGCAACATGAGACAATAGGTGCGGTCACTTCCATGCCCCTACTCAAACACCATCAAGAACACACAAGCAAAGAATAACTTCTTGTTCTGCTTTTTCAATGCCTGGATTCATATTGAGTTCCTTCTCAACTTCCTAAGCATTCATCTACCCTCTTGACTTTAAAGCATGATCATCAGCATCACAACCATCATCAGCAACTCAACACAACCTTGTGTTACCATTGCACCACAAATTCGTCACAACTACTCTAAGATATAGGTATAAGATAATTTAGATGAATGAATGGACCCAAAAACATAACCAAGTTGCCTTTAACTGGAATCAACTAGCTCAAGTTGCCTCAATATGGAATCAACTAGCTGAAGTTGCCTCTAAATGTGAAAGCAACTTTCTCAAGTTGTCTCTAAAAAAGGAAGCAACTAGCTCAAGTTGTCTCCAATAGCGGAAGCAACTTGTTCAACTTGTCTCCAATAGTTTGAGGCATCCAACACAAGTCCACTGCAACAAACCACTACTTCTAACACAACAAACCACCTCCACTTCATTCAAACACTAACCCTGCAAACAGTATGCAACTTCATGTCACCATATGTTGCAGTTCAAGACCACAATAATATTATGCATATAATGATGAGATTAGAAGTTAGATTAATGCAATTTAGACTACAAAAACATGACTTATTAGGTTGATGCAAAACAACCAACCGTAACAGCAGCCCAAGACCACCATTATTATCAGTTTATCACCATTGATATCCAGATCTGTGTTCAAACCACAAATCAGTAGATGTGTATTCAGACCATAACAAACATTTCCAATTGCAATCAAACCACTAGACCCATTTTTACCTTCTTTGATAGAAACACCAATACCATTCAGTCCACAATCTCAGTCACTAATCACCATTTAGTCCACAATCTCAGTCACGGATCACCGTTTGTACCTTCTTTGGTGTGACGTATAGTCAAGTGCAACAAACATCCACCACCGGTGCCGCAACATCCACCACCAACAACACCTGTCGCCACCACCATGACATCAAGAATATACATTAAAAATCAAATATCTAGAACATGAAATTAATATACAATATGATGTACAAATCACAGTATAGAAAATACTTCCAGATTGTAAAGCAACCATTTTGCATCACAAATTAATATTAATAATACGAAATTGACCTAAAAATACCCGTTGAGTGAATTAACCAATAGAGATTTGATATATATCCTCCACCACCGCCGCTAGCACCACCGCTATCATCACCAATACAACTTCAACAGCAACACCCATTTTCTAAAAATCATGAGATTCAACTCAGAAACATCACCAGAACATTGATTTCTTCTATCAATTTCTGAATCAACAATCTCGATCTCAATTAAATAGAAAATTTCTTTAAAATTAATTGAATCAACACAAATCAAATTTTCAGAAAACTCTGCAACCAAAATACCAAATCGAGTTGACGATTCAATTAATTTCTTTAAAATTAATTGAAAATCATACATACCAAATCGATGTCTCTGAAATCTGAACCTACAACTCAAATCGATCTCTGAATCTGGTTCATGAATTAGTTATCGAAAACATAAACAAGAACAAATCTGAATCGGCAACTCGAAACTGAAACCTAAAGAAACAAATCAATTTATGAATCTCGTGTAGAAATCAATTGAAATGGAACACAAATCATGACAGATCTTCTCATATTAGTAGCGAACGTGACAAAGGTGGTGGTGTTAGTTGTGCTGTGGTAATAGAAATTGTGGTGGTGGTGGTGGGAGCGATGGAGATAACGGTGGTGGGAGGAATGAGATTTCTTCTCTGTTATCAGAAGTGAAGAAGAATGAAAGTGAATGAGGAAGGCTAAATATGGAATTATCAGTATTATTTTTTTAAAGTAAATATCAATTATGCCATTAGGGGTAAACACATAAATGGATAAGGGTGTTTGTGCATGACCCATGGATAGTAGGGGCATAAATAACATTCCCACAAACTAAAAACGACAGACCTGAATCTCAACTTTAAGGCTTTTAATCTGGAGGATAGTAGATCTGAGTCTATAAGGGGTAGAGATCACCTCATTAAGCATATTTTTACTTTCTATGCATCATTTTAAATTATAATTTTTTTTCCAATATTTATTTTTAACCAACTCCATAGCAAGGATGAGAAATACTTCAGTGAATCATGTTAAAACTAGTAGAAGTAACATTAATATGCTCATGCCATAAAAAAGCAACACCACCCTTACTACCAATACTAGGAATATAAATAAAATTCTTGTAGCCTAGAGTTTATATATTATTTCAACTTCATTAACACCTAATTTAATTTCATATGAAAAAGTAATTGATGGATTACAAGCCACGAGGAATGACTTTTAAATAACGAATCTGTCGATGTATTCCAACCTTCGATAGTTTCAGGAGAAAACTAACATTGCACTTGTTGCTGATTTTGTGCAGCCACCTGTTTCAGGGTAAAAGCAATGTACAAAATAAGTACTTAGATTCAAGAAATCAAAATCATACAACACGAGCCTAAACCAGAAAAAAGGTCGTTCACTTCCTGCTTTGGTCACAGAGGAAGGACAAAGGTTGGTTTCAGGGGTGAGAAGCAGAGAAAATATTGAGTGATTATTTTGTGATTTGGTCATTACATAAAGTGCGTGATTTTGATATGTTATTGAACTCTTACTTTCTCATGTACATACACCGATTTGGTTAGTACGCAAACTGTGCATTTTTAAGATGTTTAAGAACACTTTTTCTAAGTACATGAACTGAATTTGCTAGATTGTGAGCTGTGTAATTTTAAGAGGTTTGTGAAATCTGAGATGACTATTTTGTTCACGAATTGTGTCGCCGGCACACGAACTGATTTTGTTTTTTTAGAGTAGTAATCGAACTCCAATAATGCTTGATGGTTCACGAACAACTTAAACATTATTTTTGGATTAGGTATTTGTACACATGGCTTATATCGATTAGTACGCAGGTGCACATTCTTCTTTGTAACTCAAGGAAAACTTCTCACATGCTTACTGTTACAACATCGCTCGGTCAAACTCACAAGTTTTGGTATCTCGAGCTTATTGTCAAATTTAGTTTATCATAACTATATCTTGATTTATAGTCTATTAAAGCCAGTCTCGGAGTACAAATAGATTATGGTAGTTGAGTACCAGAATTTGATCGACGATCTATCGTTTGGTGTTTCTCTTCAGGAACAGAATTTGATTGATTGTGAACTAACATTGATTATCTTTGATAGTCTTCATATCTTAGTTGATCTAAACCGATACAAAGGAGTTTATATTAATTAAACGGAAGAACCTTTGTAACTCAACTTATCTCTGATTAACATGTTGATCTGTGAGATTTATAGAGTGCTTACTGTAACAGATTAGTTCTTTACTTTTCCAGAATACGATACATAGTTGGTCACTCATTGAGAAAGATTTTGAGTCCATAGATTCTTCAGATATGATGCGAAACTGGTGTTCAGTTTTCTTCGAGTCTAGTTAGCAGTGATGGTCAAGTCTAGCGGTATATTTTTACTTTTGATGTCTATTAGCTTCTCTGCTTTTAATTTTCTTTGCTCTGAACATACTGCGTGCTATTATAGACTAAGTTCTTTGTTTCTTTTTCACTTTCTTTTCTTGTTTGGACAGGATGACATACAAATTTTATGCCCTCTCTTTTTAATAATTCAATCCTTCTTTCCCGATTAAAAAAAAAAAACAAAACTAGCTAACATACTTACATGTTATATAGCATAAAGAACAAGTATCACCGAACCTAGTTAGCAATTCGGCGAATTTTTGCCAAATTATTCGCGAACTAGTTCTGCCCGCAATAAATCGCCGTCTAAATGTGATCCCGATCTAAATTCGCGTTTTTTATTCCCGCAATAATAGTGCGCACTTTGTACGAATTTGTAAAGTGTGCGGCAGTTTAATTCGTAGCCCAAACGCAACCCATTAGCTCCAAGGCCCAACTTAATCATTGCGTTTTTTATTCCCGCAATAATAGTGCGCACTTTGTACGAATTTGTAAAGTGTGCGGCAGTTTAATTCGTAGCCCAAACGCAACCCATTAGCTCCAAGGCCCAACTTAATCATTTATTCAAAAAGTTTGAGCGGTGGGAGTTGATACTCTAACCCCTACATCCTCCAATCAACCATGAACCACTGAACCAGTTGCTCGTTGCTGATAAAATATGTGTATTTTAATTATAATTCATACCATCTTATATAAACTATATAATATTAAACCTTTTAATAAAAGCCGAATTTTTTGTGTCGCATCAGGTTATGCGAAACGCATTAAACACGAATTAACGAATTCTCGGATTTTTCCCGCATTGTTTACCGCATAGTTGACCGAATTCGCATTTTACTTAGCCGGTTAATGCGCGCACTTTTGCCGGTCCGAATTTTTGCCGCACGCTGAATTGCTAACTAGGTCATTGATAGATGCATTTATGTGTCTATTTTAGTCTCAATTCTCTGTAATGTTAGTACTCGATTTTGCGCTTATTTTGGTATTTTATGTCTTTGTAGGTGTTTTTGGAGAAATAAGCTTTTGCAGGAAAATCGGCTCGAAAAGTGGTATTTGCGCTCGTGGGAGAAAATTACTATTCAAACCCCTCATTTGGATAAGGGGCGCTTCAATTACTAAGGGGTACACCATTGATAAGGGGTACCCTAATTGTTATTTACACTCCAGGACACCCAGGTGTTAAAGGCACCCGACGTCGGATAAGGGGCACTCATCCCCTACCTTTGAATTATGAATTATGGCGGGAAATAATTTTTTGACCAAACAGATTTTAGGTTCGATATTTGGGATGCTTTTGGAGAGATTCAATCGCCAAATTTGCATTTGAGATGAACGTGATTAAGCTAAACAGGCTCGGTACATTGTTTTGGTTCGACTAATTTGGCCTTGGGTAATCACGATGAGGAAAAACAGGCAGTGAGCTATTACGGGTTTGTTTTGATTCCAAATATGGAAGTTACGTGTGGAGATAAGGATAGGATATATTCGTGAGATTCGTTTCTATCCTAGGAAGAGTTTGGATCGAGTCAGGGACACGTAAAGAAGAACAGAAGAGGAAATAAATCCCGTGGATTGTGGGGGAAGAAATAATATATTCTCGGGAAGATTTGATCGAGAAAAGGGGAGATGTTGGGTATAAAAACAGTTGCTGGGACTCAGAACGAGGGTCGAGACTTTTGGGGGGACGAACGGAGGATTGGGAGCATTCACAGAGCCAGAGAAACGAAGTGCAGGAAAGCTTCTGGCTCGCTGGCCAAGAAGGAGAAGGGTTGCGAGACGACACTACGAAGTGTCGTTCTCAAGAACCCTAGAACACGAAGAACATAAGACGCACAAGGAACGGTCGCAGGAGACAACTATCGCTATTCTATTCTTTGAAAACAAGTATCGTTTAAACGGCTAGTCTTATTTCTTAGTAATGTGATCTGTTTGTAACGCCTCTTGACGTTGCAAACCGCTGAAGTTATTAGCTTTCTCTTGTTTTTCACACTTTTGAGCTATGAACACCTATTTTGAGCACGTGATTAATATGAAGAGCTAAACCCCATCACTGGGACAACGGAGGAAGCTGTATTTCATCCATGTGGTAATTTAATTAATTCTTTATTTACTTTTTGCATCGATTTAATTGAATTAAGATTTCTATTAATTACCTGTGACTTTGTTTGATGGAGCATGCTTAGTCCTAGGGATTCTTGATGCGCCATACTTATGATCTACAAGTAATATTTTATGGAATCTACTTTGGCAAAGAATAGAGTTAATATTTTGTTTGTTTTGAGCTATAATCGCGAGGATTAATTTCTGAACCACTTGAATATGAAAAACAGTGAAATTCTGAGTCCCAGTAATCTCTCGATATTTGTGACAACCTTGTGAATATATTTTCTTTGTTTTTAGTTTTAAGTCTGAAATCAAATCTTTACAAGTCTGAGTTGAACGAACTTTTCTTACCACTTTCTACAACAAAATTTAAAATCACATCAATTTTTGGCGCTGCCGACGCGGACTTGTGTTTAGGTTTTAGGTTTTAGAGTTATTTCTATTTTTATATTTTTTGTTCTCTTTTACGCCTTGTATTTTTCAATTCTTTTCAGATTTGGAGCGAAGCTACAAGGAAAGAAAAAGTGCTATAAAATGAAAGCATCGCCAAAGAAGGAAAGAAAAGAGGAGTCCAAGGAGTGAAGAACAAGATTTTGTATATAGTTATTTTGTTTTATTTTTAGAAACTGTTGTATTTTTGTAATTTTTCTTTTTATTTTCGGACACTTTTTGGACTTGATTTTTGGACTTGGACATTATTTTTGAAACCCTAAGGAAGGGTTAAAAAATTAAATATAAACTGTTTGCAAGGAAGGACGACAAGCATTTAAATCTGTCTCGGCCCCTCGGAGTTCGTACATCGACATAGGAGTCGGTGGCCCGAGTCGACTTCAACCGGTTCATCGCCCGTCTCCGGTACGGAGGTAAGACTCTATTCACCCCGAATCTCCCGTCGGTGGGTTTTATTCTCGTGTGACAACTCACACCCCCGCAATAGAATGTCGAACCGGTATTACAATAGCCCATACAACGAATATCCGACTGAGTTTCAAAATGGACGTTACTACTTTGACCATAGTGTGAATAGTGGTTGGGAACATCAGCCTTTTCAAGGTTATGGCTCATACCATGATGATCCCAATTACTATCCACACACGCACCAGTCATACGAGCAAAATTCCTCTCTACTAGAGTCCGCACGTAAGTTAGCTGAGTCAGCACAAAAGTTACTTGAGTCGACACGTAGTTCAGCTGAGATGAATAACTTAGTTATGGACGAAAGCAATGCAACGTGTGAACATTCTTTCCTAGATAAAATCAGGAAGTCATGTGAGTCAACTCAGAAAATGTTAGTAGAGGCCCAGGAAAGAACTGCTCAAGATAGTCTTAATTTCCAATAGTACCCTTGAAAATGAGGATAGTTATTTGCATAATCAAGATGACGAGGTTAGAATTGGTAACACTACATTTTTAGACGAGGTTTGACCATTTTCATGTTATTACAATGATGATTATGATGAGGATAGTATTGATGAAGAATCTGAAATATTTAGGCATAGTGATCAGGAATTTGTTACTCCAACTAAGCTTTATAATCAAGATAATGTTATTTCTAGTTCGAATCCAAATAATTTTAATAATTAGTCACCTATTCAAAAGGAAGAGGATTTGACTAGAGATACCCACGTTTTAGACGATGTAGTACTTCCTTTTTACGAAGCCGATGATAGTTTTGAGGAACGAGTTTATTCTGAGAACATTGTTTTAGAGTCTAACGGTTTAGAAACATTAGTCTTAGAAGATGAACTCATAGAGCTTTCAAATATGATGAGTGGGGATGCACCTTCCGATTATAACTTAGAAGAAGCAATTGACCATTTTCAGATTAGGTGATCTAAAAATTAGGAAATTGTAGATAGTCTATCTAGAGATACCCAAAACTCTAAGTTTGGGGGTGATTATCATTCTCCCGTGCTTTACCTTTAGCTCTTGTAGAGATCCCTCACTTGGGACTTGATATATGTGCCTCAACCATTGTGCCAGATTGCCTTCATACTATTTCTCCAGAACCTAGTGATGTCCATAAGGAAGTTCAGTTATTAGAAACCCATCCTCTGGTTGATGTGGTTTACCCAGGCTATGATACCAAGATTAATTTTGTTTTCCCACCAAATATATTTCAACCAATTGTGGGAACGTATATGTTTCAGATGTGTCAATTATTAAGTTTTGAGACTAAACCTAAGTACTTTAGGAGATTAGAATCGACACATTTTCCTAAAATTGACCGCGATTTCATCGTGGTCAATTGTGTGAGTCAAACCCGATTGACTTTAAGGATCCGTAATTATTCGTGTTATTATTATGTGCTTCTAAGTTATTATTTGAGTTTTTACAGACTTTACAACCTGAACCGGATCTTAGCTTTGAGGAATTTCAACCCATGAAAATATTTTATTTGGACCCAGTTATAGAACCTGAACCAGAACCACATCTAGATGTAGTTGTCTTAAACAGGAAACTAGATAAGGGTGTGCTTTATTTGTTTATTTTCTTGGCATGTTCTGATTCCTTTTATTTGTGATAGCTCTATTTGGTTTTGATGACCCATGAAATTCCGGCTATTACTTTATGATTTTATGAGGTGACTAATCCTTTCTTTGTCCTGGGTCAAGACGTTAAACTTAGCACTTCTTGGGAGGTAACCCAATATTCATGCGACACGGTAATATCTTTTCCTTAACCCTTTTACTTCAAATGGTAACAGTTTCTCCTTGTTCATGCTTTTAATTTTATCTTTAGAACATTGAGGACAATGTTAGATTTAAGTTTGGGGGTATGAGAGAAACATTTTAGTTGCATTGTTAAACTCCAGAGCCTAGAAATTTATGTTTATTAAGGATGTCACTAACTAATCTAAGTGGATGGAAGCATTTTGGTTGTAGGAGTTGAGGAACCAATCTGATTAGATGGAAACATCTAAAGAGTCTATTCATAAAAGCACAGAGCTCAGGTGTTAGAATTAAAGAAAAAAACATGGTAGTTTCGCCATATCTCGTTGAATCCTTTTCACTTCTATTTTTATTTTGTTTTCTTTAAAAATATGTTTGTCTAAGTGATTAGGTGGGGCTCACGATTCAAGTTGTTACCACTACTAGGGTGAAATAAATTGATTGAGATACAAAAAAAAAAAAAAAAAAGTTGAAAAAAGTTGGAAAAAAAAAAAAGAGAAAAAGAAATTGAGACCAGACCATTAGACCAACCGGAATAAATTCAATACAATCACCACTTGGTACCCTTGTATATGCCAAATTGTGTTGACCTAGAGTTAGGATTATCGACCACTTTGGTTCCCTTGTATATGCCCGGTGTGTTGATATTAGTCCAGCACTCAAAAGATATCTCGAGTCCATTAGGATAGGTTCATTTTGGCAGTGGCCTTCAGACAGATATGAGAAACACCGTTCAACTTAGTCAACATCAAAACCATCTATGTTTTTCTATGTCCATTTCTTAATCTATCCATGTGATTGGTTGACTCCGGTTATGATGTCCAGAAACTATCTGAGTAGAGCTCTGTCACTTATATAAGAATTTTAGTATGCTTGAGTGCAAACTCGTGTACAGCAATTGGAATTTCGCATCAGGCTACTTCCTCCTGTAGTCAATAAGTATGCCAACCAAGGAGATTCTTTAGTGCCTTCCAAGGTTCTGCGTAAATAGCTAAGGTCTGGAGTAAAGGTTTTGTGGGTACACCTATGGTAAACCCTCCTGAGACTATAACTCGGTCACTAGGGCCACCTTGCATACGCTAAATGAAATCGACGATGCCTGCGACAGTGAGTTAGGATTTTATTTTCTGTTTTTGATTTGCTCGGGACTAGCAAATAAAAAGTTTGGGGGTATTTGATAAATGCATTTATGTGTCTATTTTAGTCTCAATTTTCTGTAATGTTAGTACTCGATTTTGCACTTATTTTGGTATTTTATGTCTTTGTAGGTGTTTTTGGAGAAATAAGCTTTTGCGGGAAAATTGGCTCGAAAAGTGGTATTTGCGCTCGTGGGAGAAAATTACTATTCGGACCCCTCATTTGGATAAGGGGCGCTTCAATTACTAAGGGGTACACCATTGATAAGGGGCACCTAATTGTTATTTACACTCCAGACACCCAGGTGTTAAAGGCACCCGACGTCCGGATAAGGGGCACTCATCCCCTACCTTTGAATTATGAATTATGGCGGAAATAATTTTGCGGCCAAAGCAGATTCTAGTGGTTCGATATTTGGGATGCTTTTGGAGAGATTCAATCGCCAAATTTGCCGAGATGAACGTGATTAAGCTAAACAAGCTCGGTACATTGTTTTGGTTCGACTAATTTGAAATTTGAGTAATCACGATGAGGAAAAACAAAAAGATGAGCTATTACGGGTTTGTTTTGATTCCAAATATGGAAGTTACGTGTGGAGATAAGGATAGGATATATTCGTGAGATTCGTTTCTATCCTGAGAAGAGTTTGGATCGAGTCGGGGACACGTAAAGAAGAACAGAAGAGGAAATAAATCCAGTGGATTGTGGGGGAAGAAATAATATATTCCTGGGAAGATTTGATCGAGAAAAGGGAGCTGTTGGGTATAAAAACGATTCTTGGGACTCAGAACGAGGGTCGAGACTTTTGGGGGGACGAACGGAGGATTGGGAGCATTCACAGAGCCGGAGAAACGAAGTGCAGGAAAGCTTCCTGCTGCTGCTGAAGAAGGAGAAGGGTTGCAGACGACACTACAGAAGTGTCGTTCTCAAGAACCCTAGAACACGAAGAACATAAGACGCACAAGGAACGGTCGCAGACAACTATCGCTATTCTATTGCTGAAAACAAGTATCGTTTAAACTAGTCTTATTTCTTTCAGAATGATCTGTTTGTAACGCCTCTTGGCGTTGCAAATTGCCCGAGTTATTAGCTTTCTCTTGTTTTTCACACTTTTGAGCTATGAACACCTATTTTGAGCACGTGATTAATATGAAGAGCTAAACCCCATCATCGGGACAACGGAGGAAGATGTACTTCATCCATGTGGTAATTTAATTAATTCTTTATTTACTTTTTTTGCACCGATTTTAATTGAATTAAGATTTCTATTAATTACTGTGACTTTGTTTGATGGAGCATGCTTAGTCCTAGGGATTCTTGATGCGCCATACTTATGATCTACAAGTAATATTTTATGGAATCTACTTTGGCAAAGAATAGAGTTAATATTTTGTTTGTTTTGAGCTATAATCGCCGAGGATTAATTTCTGAACCACTTGAATATGAAAAACATTGAAATTCTGAGTCCCAGTAATCTCGATATTTGTGACAACTTTGTGAATATATTTTCTTTGTTTTTAGTTTTAAGTCTGAAATCAAATCTTTACAAATCTGAGTTGAACGAACTTTTCTTACCACTTACTACAACAAAATTTAAAATCACATCAGTCATCGAATACCATTGTGCTATTCACAATTATGTTCACGACAACTTTGCCAACATCTGAAAATGAATGAAGAGTAAACCTACTACTGCTAATAACATGCCGCTCCCATGTCATTTTTGGGCTCATAGGATCCGTCGGGCACATACACTCTCGAAAGTCGAAACAAACACCTGTGACCTGATACAAGAAGTCCAATCGAAATTCACTTCTCGCAGTAAAAAGAAATTACACATCCTTTTCGTATATAGTTACTTACAGTACTAGAGAACAACAAGAAGAAACCTTATCGAAGAGCCTCCTCTGGCTTCGTTGCTGTGTGGCTCTACTTCTCCGCCCAGAACTGACAACCCCATCTCTAATCCTCACGAGAGATATATACAAACAGAGAACCCCAAACAGATAGATAGATAGATAGGAGAAACACAGAAGAAGAATAAACCCTAAACCCCCTCTTCCTCAAATGGATAATCCTGTTTCTCTATCTACTACTCAATTAAACCCCCCTTCTGAAGAAGAAGATGTAAAGGAACAATCTTTATCACAATTGAAAAATACATCATCAGGTATAACTTCTTCTTCTGCTTTACCAATTAGAGCTCCTTTATCATTTGATTCCGATATTGATAATAATCGAACTCCTATTAAAATCAATGGTAGTAGTCTTAAAGTAGCAAATATTGGTTTTGTTGGTACTGATAGTGATAGTGATATTGTTATTTCTTCTTCTGATGAGGAAGAGGAAGGTTTTCTGAGTGGAGAAGATGAATTTGGAATTACTTCTTCTGATAGAAATTTTCTTGCAGACCCAGATGAAAAAACCCTAGATATGTTATTGGGTACAGAAAAGATTGTTCCTTTTGTAGCCCCACAGCCTGTTTTTGTTGGTTCTTCTTCTTCGTTGGTTGATGATAAGGTATTTGTTCCACCTAAAGCTTTGGTGTCTGGTGATGACGATGAGGATGATGAGGGTTTTGTTAGTGGTTTAGATGATGATGAAGGGTTATCCGATGTTTCTAATGTAGTGACTTCTGTTAAAATTCCTTCCGTTGAGTCATCGATGATACCAAAAGCATTGGTTTCTGGTGAAGACGATGTTGTTCCCGATACTGTTGATAAGGTTGATTCTGAGGTTTCTGGTACTGCTATGGTTCCAATAGTCGTTGAGAAGACTAAGGTTGCTGAAGAGAATATCTCACCTGAGGAAGTGGCTTCGAGTTCTGCGGAAATGATTGTTCCTGTTGCAACTGAAGCCGCCTCTATACCGTCCTCGGTGGTTATTACAGAAGATACATTGCTCAAAGACACTAAATCCGACGAAGTTGATGTTTCTGCACCAAAGGAGGAAGTGAAGGAATCTGAAGATGTGGTTGCAGTGGAGAAGAAAATTGATGTTCCGGAATTGGTTATTGAACCTAAAGAAGTGAGAGAAAATGGGGTTTCTGACGGACCGGCTCAAGAAAGTGTAGGAGCAGATAGTGGGGATAGTCAAAGCGGTGTTGAAGAGTTAGTAAAGTCTGTCTTTCCTGTAGAAGTTAAAAATATAAATGCATCAAATGCTGAGGATTCTAATGTTGAAACGAAACAGCCGATTCTGGTGGAGTTGGAAAAGACTGTTGATGAAGTTGTGGAAGATGAGAAAGTTTCTGAGCCTAAAATTGTCGAGATTTTGGTTGACAAAGATGTTAGTTTGGGTAGTCAATCCGAAAAAGCAGCAGTGGTTGTTGAAGAACTTGTTGAACCAAAGTTGGTCGAAGATACTGCTGGTGCAATTGCTGATGCTCCAAGTAGTCTAGAAAGTGGTATGTTTGAGCTGTTTTTCTTTTTTGTAACAAATTTTATTGTTGAAGCTTTAGAATTATATAGTGATGAATTAAAACTGATGCAGGAGAGAAGGAGAAAGATGATGATGCCGAAAAGATTGCTGAAGGCGTCCATGGAAGTGCTTCTATTGTTCCAGAGGAACTTAAGCCTGAGATGGAAGCTGGTTCACTAGCCAAGCCAGAGGAACGTGTAGTCGATGAAGGTGCTGATGGAGTTGAATCTAAAGCCAGTGTCCTGGTAAATGGTTTGACTGAGACTCAGATTGTGGACTCTATCGTTGCACCTGTCGAATCCGGTTCAGTTTCAGAGTTGAAGCATTTAGATAATGGTATTGGATCCGAGCCCAAAATTGTTGAGATTTTGGTTGACAAAGATGTTATGTCGGGTATTCTATCTGAACCAGCACCAGTGTTTGTTGAAAAACCTGTTGAACCGAAGTTGGTTGAAGATATTATCGTTGCAATTGCTGATGCTCAGAGTAGTCTAGAAAAAGGTAGTGTAAAACAAAACTTTCAGTCACAAATAATTCTATTGCTGAAACTCTAGAACAATAAAGTGACAAATGAAAAACTGATGCAGGGGAAAAGGAAAAAGATGATGACAACGAAAAGGGTGTCAGAGGCATCGATGAAATTGTTCCCAAGGTTCCAGAGGAACTTATGACCGGGGATGAAACTGTTTCAGGAGCCAAGCTTCATGAGCGTGTGGTTGATGAAGCTGCTGCTGGAGTTGAATCTAAATCCGGAAACGGAGGAAATACTTTGACTGAGACTCAGATTGTGGACGCTATCCCTGTCCCTGTGGAATCCAGCTCAGCTACAGAAGGGAAACATCTTAATAATGATGTTGAATCCGAAGAAGCAGCAGTGGTTGTTGAAGAACCTGTTGCAATTGCCGATGCCCAAAGTAGTCTAGAAACAGGTGATGTAGAACAAGATCTTTAGTTTGTAACAGATTTATTTGAAACTTTAGAACGATGCAGTGACAACTTAAAACTGATGCAGGAGAAAACGAGAAAGATGATGATGACGAGAAAAGTGCCGGAGGCACCGATGGAAGTGTTTCTAGGGTTCCAGAGGAACTTAAGTCTGAGCCTGAAGCTGGTGCAAGAGCCAAGCTGGACGAACATGTGCTCGATGACTCTACAGCCGACGTTGGAGTAAATGGCTTGACTGAGATTCAGTCTGGCAATACCGTCACTGTACCTGCGCAATCTAAAGATAGAGCTGTTGAATTGGAAAATGCGATTTCAGGTGATACCGAACCAACTGAATCTGCAGTACCAAGATCAGTTTTAGCATTAGATGGCAAGCAAGAAAGTGAAGATGACGTAGAACCTGAACCAAATTTCACTGAAGAAGATGAAGATTCTGCTTCAGATGAGGGAAACGAAGGTATAATGTTTGATGGTTCTGAAACTGCTGAACAGATCATGAAGGAGTTGGAGAGAGCATCAGGTTCTCATTCAGGTGGGGATAATTCTCAAGATTCTTTTCAAAGAATTGATGGGCAGATTGTTATGGATTCAGATGAAGAGGTGGATACTGATGAGGAGGGAGATGGGAAGGAGCTGTTTGATTCTGCTGCGTTGGCTGCTCTTCTCAAAGCAGCTACTGGTGCGGGATCAGATGGAGGGAATGTCACAATCACAGCACCAGATGGTTCTCGGCTATTCTCCATTGAACGTCCTGCTGGATTAGGTTCTTCTATGAGGTCTCTGAAACCTGCTCCCAGGACAACTCGTCCAAATCTTTTCTCCCCCTCAGATCTCACAGCTGGAGGAGAATCAGAGAATGAATTAAGTGAGGAAGAAAAGAAGAAGCTGGAGAAGATACAGCAAATAAGAGTGAAGTTCTTGAGGCTTGTTCAGAGATTAGGGCAATCTCCTGAAGAATCCATAGCTGCTCAGGTTCTATACCGCCTGCTCCTTGCTGCAGGGAGGCAAACCAGTCAATCGTTTAGCCTTGATGCTGCTAGGAGGACTGCAGCAGAGCTTGAAGCTGAGGGCAAGGATGATCTAGATTTCTCATTGAACATCCTGGTTCTCGGGAAAACAGGGGTGGGTAAAAGTGCAACTATAAATTCCATATTTGGTGAAAAGAAGTCTCATATTGATCCATTTGAACCTGGTACTACTGAAGTTAAAGAGATTGTTGGAAGAGTAGATGGAGTTACAATCCGGGTCTTTGACACACCAGGTCTAAGATCTTCTGTTATGGAACAAGCTTTCAATCAGAAGGTCTTAGCTTCTGTAAAGAAGTTGACCAAGAAGAACCCTCTGGATATTCTCCTCTATGTTGATCGATTGGATACCCAAACCAGAGATCTTAATGATATGCCATTATTGAGGTCAATTACTGCTACTCTCGGGTCAGCTATATGGAGGAGTGCCATTGTTACCCTAACCCATGCTGCTTCTGCACCACCAGATGGACCAAGTGGGCATCCCTTAACTTACGACATGTTTGTTAGCCAACGATCCCATATTGTTCAGCAGTCAGTTGGTCAAGCTGTTGGAGATCTACGTATGATGAATCCAAGCTTGATGAATCCTGTATCTCTCGTTGAAAATCACCCTTCATGTAGAACAAACAGAGAAGGTCAGCAAGTTCTGCCGAATGGGCAAACATGGAAACCTCAGTTATTACTTTTGTGTTACTCTATGAAGATTTTATCAGAGGCAAGTTCCTTATCCAAACCGCAAGACCCATTCGATCACCGTAAACTCTTTGGCTTCCGTGTGCGTGCTCCACCTCTGCCGTACTTGTTGTCCACAATGTTGCAGTCTCGGGCTCACCCCAAACTTGCATCCGACCAAGGTATTGACAATGGTGATTCTGATATTGAGTTGGGAGATATGTCAGATTCTGACCAAGAAGAGGAAGAGGACGAATATGACCAGCTTCCACCATTTAAACCTTTGAGAAAATCTCAGATTGCCAAGCTCAGTAAGGAGCAGAGGAAAGCATACTTTGATGAGTATGATTATCGGGTGAAGCTACTTCAAAAGAAACAATTGAGAGAGGAGCTTAAAAGAATGCGGGAAATGAAGAAGGGTAAGGATACTCCTGTAGCAGAAGGAGGTTTTATGGGAGAAGATGCCGATCAAGAGAACGATGGTCCAGCAGCAGTGCCGGTTCCATTACCTGATATGGTTTTGCCACCTTCCTTCGATGGAGCCAATCCGGCTTACAGATACCGATTTTTGGAACCAACATCACAACTTCTGGCAAGGCCTGTTTTAGACAATCACGGATGGGATCATGATTGTGGATATGATGGAGTCAGCCTCGAACAAAGTCAAGCAATTATGAGTAAGTTTCCTGGAGTGGTTGCTGTTCAAATCACAAAGGACAAAAAAGAGTTCAACATCCATTTGGATTCATCAGTTGCTGCCAAGTACGGGGAAAATGGATCAACCCTAGCAGGCTTTGACATCCAAACTATAGGGAAGCAGCTTGGCTACATTGTTAGGGGGGAAACCAAGTTCAAAAACTTTAAGAAGAATAAAACAGCTGCTGGGGTAGCCATAACATTTTTAGGTGAGACTGTGACAACGGGGCTCAAAGTTGAGGATCAGATTGCTATTGGAAAACGCCTTAGTTTGGTGGGAAGCACAGGAACTGTTCGGTCACAAGGTGAAGCAGCATATGGAGCAAATTTGGAAGTCCGCCTTAAGGAGAAGGACTTTCCAATTGGGCAAGACCAGTCAACTTTGGGTCTCTCGCTGATGAAGTGGAGAGGTGATCTTGCAGTTGGAGGTAACTTCCAGTCCCAAATTTCTGTTGGGCGGAGTTCAAAGGTGTCTGTACGTGTTGGTTTGAACAACAAGCTCAGTGGGCAAATCACAGTTAGAACAAGCAGCTCGGAACAGCTTCAGCTCGCTCTTGTGGGCCTACTTCCTATTGCAGTTTCTATCTACAGAACCATCTTTCCTGGTGCTGCTGGTGATACCTACTCAGCTTACTGATCTTATTCTTATCCATGGTTTAGGCAGAGTCGGTAATCTTTTTCCTGTTATTTTCGAGAATGTGTTTTATTTTGCATTAGATTGAGAAATCCTGCAGTTATTTTTTGCGAAGAAGAAAATGTTGCAAAATGTGAGAGGAGATCGTATCATGACAGTCTCAATAATGTTTTTGATGTTCAGTTGCATTTGAATCAATTAATGAAGTTGTTTATTAAGTCGGTCTCTTTGAGTCCTATTTCTCCTATAGGCTAAATGGGTCACCAAGTTTCTAATTCTCACCGGGGTTGTTGCATAAGTGCGAGACTTGCTATTTTTCGTACATTACTAGATTCCCTGTGTTTCTTGCTCTCTCAAGCCGCTGCAGATTAGTAAGTCTTCTATTTTGGCGGCAAGAGGAGAAGGAGATTCTGCAAGAGTAATAGGAGAGCGTTATTCAAATTCTAAATCTTCAAATCCAGACATCAACAAGTAAGAATGATTGTGTTAATACAGATTTATCTGTTGTTTTCTATATGTAGATAGATTAATGTCATGAAACACTCAGTATTGAAACTTTCATAATTTCTGTCAGGTCGTTAATGACCTTAGACGAGAAGTACAAGATAGCAAGGAGCAAATGGGAGAAATGCACTCAGGAGGATGAGTTGTGGAATCTCCTTAAGATTCAGTCTGAACATATATGTTACGATGGTTTTGGGCGTCCGGAAGGGGATGCACATTGCACAAGTAAGTTTTTTATATCAAGTCTTGTATTCATATCTCCTACGATAATGATTATAAGTATATTTTTGTTTATGCCTGATTCATTGTTGCCTAGGTGTTATGACTGTGGATGCCGAGTATGAATGTATTTTGCTAATAGATGGTGACTTGTCTAAATCTAGAGTGGTCGGTGAATATTTTATCGAAATCTGGAAGGCTGTATTAGGTGAATAGTTTGTGATATAGCTCGTCAGAACGGTTTCACATTAATGACAGGGTAAGGTGTAGTGTTCGTTTGAATGTTTTCCCTCGATGACTCCGTTTTGTTATTTGCCATGACATTTTCTCAACTTAGTGTAGATGTTGTCAGTTAGTGCTATTAGGTGAATAGTTTTTGATATAGCTCGTAAGAACGGTGTCACAGTAATGACAGGGTAAGGAGTAGTTTTTGTTTGAATGTTTTCCCTCGATGACTCCATTTTGTTATTTGCTATCACATTTTCGCAACTTAGTGTAGATGTGGTCAATTAATGGATCAGAATGATCAGGAGGAGTTGGCTGCTTTATGTACCCTTGAATGGTGCCGATATCTTTTTCCTAAAGTTATTCTATTACGTCTTGGATCAAAGAACTACTGATTTAAAGTCCTTATACTTTTATCTTTTAAACCTGTCCTTTGGGTAGGATTGTTGATAGTTTAGTAGGTAAACATCAGAAATATAATCTACCATTCTTGTACATATTCAAAGGACCAGCTAATTGTTGCGAGCCCACAGGGAGCATGATTGGTGAAAAGGACTTCTAAAACCTTGGAAATGTTAACATTCCACATGTTTCTCAATCAACCCTTGTTTTTTCTGTTGTTTTGACTGGCTGACATCTATCAGATGGGTATGGATCAGCATATTGCAATGATAAAAAGCTAGAGAACGAGCCTATGATATCGTCAAACTGTATACCTCTTACTAGTACTGCTTCATGTTTTGACCTGAGTTATCTTAATCTCTGTATCACTACATCTGGATATTTATCTTTTTTCTTCTTGAGCAGTCAAAGGAGTTGTTGGCTCTGCATCTCTTTTGTTTATAAGCTTTAGGGTTCACTGTACAACCTTCTTTTCTGGTGTTTTTTATGATTTACTTGTAAGGGTTTGTATTTTGACTCATTCTGTCGGGACCTTCAAAAGCTTCGAAATTGCCTACTTTTAAAAAAGAGGACCCTGCTGACCTAAAACCAGCTTGGTGTGTTAAAAACATAGTTGAGTTTTTTTTTAATTTTTTTTTTAATATGAAGTTCAAGAGTCTTAATGCAAAAACTTCTTATTTGTAAGTTAAAATCTAGAGTTACCTTCTATAGGAAACTAGCAGTTGCAGAACTCGTACAGTGTTAATGTCATGTTTTTAATCTTCTTATGTAGCCAATAAATTGGCATGATGTAAGTGCTGTAAATAAAGTTGTGGATAAAATTTAGCATGTTTGGCTTGTAAAACCTTTTCATGTAAGTTCAGGAAACACATTCAGAGGGACGATGCTGTTCAAGCTTCCTAGTTCAATTGTTTTCATAACGTCTCTTGTTGTTTCACTTATGTTGTGGGAACTGTTTAATTGACTTTGCGGACCTTAGATTGAGCTGCATCATAAGTAATACTGTAATACACATTCAGCGCATGACTTATTCCGAAATGCTTCTCTTTTGGGTGCCTCGTATGAACCATGAAGTCAGCGGTTACCTGGTTTAATTTCTTACCTTATAAAATCCTTACATTTTAAATGTCCGTCCTTTCTTTAGATTGATTGTCACTCTATTGTAAGCTGTGAGCCAAAAGATTAGCCAACAGTTGTTATCTTTAATGCTTTCCTTTTATAATGCGCAGCCTATCCTAGATCACATCTATAGTGATGGCAGAGCAAAAGATCTACTGAGAAGGGTGAAGGTAGACTTTTTGTACGCTTCAAAACGCTTTTCCGTGCATTGTTCTTTTTCAACTGGCCAGTTATTTGTTTTCAAATCCTTTACTTCAGAATCGGGGTTTAACACTGTCTCTTGGACTAATGGGGTTCCGATAATGATTGCATTTTATCTTTACAGTTTGTTTCTGTGACATGACTGAACAAATTTGTTTTCATTTTCTGCAGAGCTACAATGTCACAATGTGATGTTCAGGAAGAGCCCTTTTCTCATTTCCTATGGGTTTATCATTCATGCGTACTTTCACATTTTAAGGTTTGAAAAGAATTTGTTCTACAGTTCTAATGACGATTCTGTAATCTGAATTTTGGGTCGAATCAAGAAAAGTGATTTAAGTAGCTCAGTACAAATTTATTATCAGCTGGGTATTACCATTCAGATCGACAGGAAATTCCCTCGATCCTTAAATTTGTTATGTGACCCAAATTTAAGGCCAAAGCTCGCTTGATATTCTCCAGCCAAATAGTAAACTTCACAATTGGCATCTCTTTTTCCATGTCTGGTAGTTCTCAGTCACAATTTAGTTTTTGCTCGGTTTGTATTTTTGTTTCTTTTGCTTTTACTATTCTGTTTATCTTTTTATCTCTGGTCCCGATTAAAGTGTAGCAGTTGCTAATATTATAAGTAAGGAATTGTATTCAATCCATTGCCTGCTATTACTTTTCAATCATTCAAGGAAAGCTTAAAAGGACAATGCGGTACATCCGATAAATGTTAATCTAGCTTAAAAATAAGATTTGACGTACTTCTTTCAGTCTTAATATCTTGTATCGAAAGAAAAAAGTTTATAAACTATAATAACGCCTTTGGATTCCACTCCTTGAAGCAAAAAAAAATCAGAAATTAGTTTGGGTTTCCAATTTCAGAATGATTTTCAGAATCAAAAATGTTAGTTTTTGTAAAGCAGAACATTTTGTTTCCGACTTCTGCTTCTGGAGGTATCTAAAGGCAATTAAACTCTGCTAGCTAATTAGATTAGACGTTAACCTTTGCGAAAGAAAAAGTAAAGAACAAAAAAAAGAACTCAACTTTGCAAGTACTGTCATATCAAATGCACAGAAGCCTATACACTATATAGCTAGCTAGATCAAAGAAAGAAGTACTATTCAACTGGTAAGCAGCTACATAGATACCAAAGTATATATAAAACCAAGAAATTGTCGTCGATGACGAATTGGGCAGTTGATGTTACCGTTTTGGATACAGAGTTGCAGAAGGCGCAATGGAGCAAGCCTTGCATCTACAAGTTACCGGAAGCTATGACTACAACTGTTGGTAGTACTTGTCAGAATAACGATAGCATGAAGAAATCCGCTGCTTACCTTCCCCACACTGTCTCCTTCGGGCCTTACCATCACGGCAAGAATGAGCATTTGAAGAAGATGGATCCGCATAAGCACCGCGTCCTAGGTCATTTCCTGAGAAGGTACAATGTAACACTCCAAACACTTATCGACTCACTCGTCACCACCAGCGGCATCTGGCAACAAGCGGATCGCGTCGAAGCATTGCCTGTACTACAACGGCTAATGGATTCTTATGAGTCCCTAGACGACAAGTGGCTCCACGACCATGATGGCTTCTTGAAGCTGATGATAGTTGATGGGTGTTTCATGCTTGAGATTCTGCAGTGGTTGTTGGTGTCTGACGGTGATAAAGCAGTACCGGTAGTCTCAGCTTTTACTGGCGCAGTTGATGAATGCTACTATGCTGACAATGACCCTATTTTCAGCCGTCACGGCAAGCTGTATTTCCTGTCTTACATAAGGAGAGACATGTTGATGCTTGAAAACCAACTCCCCATGCTGCTTCTCCAGACTCTGCTTGGTGCTGTTCTACCCACCAAACCTAAGGTTGTATGATCACAAATCATTCCTTTTTTCCTAGTCGTCTGATTATTTTAGCACTCGCTATCATATACTCCCTCCGTTTCTGGAAAAATGATACTTTCACTTTTTTTAATTTGGCGCAAAATGATACTTTCACTTTTTTTAATTTGGCGCTGGAAAAAGAATTGAATAAATAAAAGTATCACTTTTCCTGAAACGAAGGTATATTAGAACTTATATTGAAAATATAGTTTTAACATGCATGAACTATGCAGGAGGATATCGAAGAGCATTTAAACACGATCATATTGAACTTCTGTAAAGGCAATTCAAATCATCATAAGCAAAAAATGGGTCCATGTTTGCACGTTTTGGACCTCTATAGGAAGAGCCTTTTGACGATAAATATGAATGAAAACAAACCAGTAGGTGCAAACTCTACCGTCAAGAATAAAAACTCCGGCGATCAAAGTAAGGCGAAAGGTCCCATGTTGTCATGTACTACTAGAGGTGGCGAGGATATCGTAAGGTCAGCAATGAATCTGCACGAGTCTGGAATCAAGTTCAAGAAAAGTACCGAAACTTGCAACCTGACTGACATATGGTTCAAAGGTCACACGCTGAGACTCCCAGTAGTGGTCATCGACGACACCACGGAATCAATGTTACTCAACATGATGGCATTCGAGCGGTTCCACGTCGGAGCAGGGAACGAGATCACGTCGTACGCGTGTTTCATGGACAATATCATTGATTCCTCGGACGATGTTAAGATCCTGAGGTCTAGTGGGGTGTTGCAAAATGCGATTGGAAGTGACAAGGCAGTGGCGAAGTTGTTTAACGAATTGACGAAGGACGTAACGCCCGACCCTGAGAGCTGGCTAGAGAAAGTAGTGCAGAAACAACTGGATGAATACTGCAGGAATAAGTGGCATGAGTGGCGCGCTAACCTCAGCCACACCTACTTCAAGAACCCATGGGCTCTTCTCTCCCTGTTGGCTGCAGTCTTCCTCTTGGTTCTCACCGTATCTCAGACCTTCTATTCCATTTATGGTTATTACAAGCCTAAGGGGAACTAATAGATGCTTACTAATTTTTTTCCACTGGGTTAAACTGGTTATAACTGAATAATCAGATTATCATTGTTTGGATAGTTTGTTTTCTTTACTAGCTAGTGCTTGTTTACCATTCAGATGTACCAATGTGGATTCTATGATCAAATATTTTTCTGAAGTACATTGAAATTTTAAATCAAGAAAATGATGCAAGTAGCTCAGAACAATTAGTAAGATATAGACAACAGGGTGTTTGTTTTTTGTTGACTCAGTACGGGATGTCAGCCCGTTTGTTTTTTTAGTTTTTTTAGTTTGAGTTAGATTTGACTCACAAGCTTACTCGTACCCATCTGAGTCGGGGAATAAAATATCCCCGACTCATGGAACCAAGTCTCCGACTCACATATTTTTGAGCCAGATCTGACTCGAACTACAAAGCAAATACATTGAGTCAGATCTAGATGAGATAGGTGATTTCAGTCGGAACCAGATAAGTCAGGTGATTTTAGTCGGAACTAGAAAAAAAAAAACAACCATGATATAAGCCTTTTTCTCAATTCGTTAACAACCCATTCTTTTTCTTACTTATTACATTGGGAAAGAATTCGCTTGACAACTTTTGTATCTAAAGATCGTCAAACTAGTCAAGAATATTACAAATTCACAAATTTGAGGCAACATAGAAGAGGGCTGTTCTTATATATGACAGTTTTTTTCTTCCTTTTCACAAATTGGCTTACCGCAAAGGGTACATAATTAGCAACTGAGCATTGACAATTCAGATCAACGGGAAATTCCGTTGATGATCCTTTTTTCTGCCAGACAAAGATGTAGTTTCCATCCGAAGCTCTCCATGTGGGAAAAAACACCCTGTATCTCACCTCAACACATTGATCCAGATGATTCTTGGTTTTGCGCTTTTGAAGTTGTTGAAGAAATAATTTTATAGAAGGCCACACAAGCGAGGTCTTGAACAGAACTGCCTTCCATTGGCTTTCACGACCGCCGTAGCACCAGCCGCCAACCCAGCCCAGATTATTGTAGTCACACAATGTTGAACATTTCTCCCCACTGCGTTACAAACCAGGAATGCAGATTTGGTAATCATAATCACTCAGCTGTAACTGGTAGGGAAATACGGAAAAGAAGAAGAGTGGGAAACCTGACCGTGGTTAAAAGTGAGTGATGTCACTGTAATGCCTCCAATTAGTAGAGCTGATGCAACTGGGAGATACTGCAGTTTTAACGAGAACGGTGAAAAACATGAAGAAATTCACAGCACAGTAACATCATTTCCAGAACAAATGTAGAGTTAAGGAGTTCCACCAGCCCCATAAATTTCCCAAAACTACTATGTATTCTGGGTCAAGTTCAAGTCAAGATCCCCCAAACTACAAATTGGGGTTTTTGCTTAGCTCTTGCAGACACTCTACCACACTTGAAGTGCCCCTATGACCATACAAGTCAACGAACAAAACTAAAAGCTGTCCATGGTAAAATTTGCAGGTGAATAAGAAAGTAGTCTCTGGTGGATTGGGATACCCGGAGTGAAAGATTTTAGTGAAACTAAGCTATTCCAGTTGACATGAAAATCTACTAACCTGACGATTATACAATATTCACGTGATATGATGATAGAACATACTGCAGGTCTACAGATTTTAGTAGTGAAACCGTTTCAAACTTATGAAAAGTAGATCTTGTATTGCTTACCGAAAATGATTCAAAACCATTAAGTTGGAATGGTGAAGGACTATTCTTTACGACAGTATAGCGGCCACTGATTAGATCCATAGCATCCTGCAAGACATGGATTCCTGAAAAAGTTCAAGCACCAAAAAATGTAGAATTGTAGTCTTCTGTCCCTAAATTGTACACCAGGATTCGTGTTGCCGACCCTAGTTGTATATAAAGGAGGTTAAATGTGTATATCTATTTTTCCTATTGGTAGGAAGAGATAATAGGATCATGCCTGTTTGATGCCGTCATGAAAATTATTCAAATAATAACGTGAAAGAGCACTCATTCCATCCTTGATCAGTCCCACCAGAGTCTGTTTTCCAAACCTGCAGAAGTCAATCATAATTACTAATTACCAATATAGCATGAGTTGATATATAGTAAAAAAAATGTTTAACGGGATACAGGTTGATAAAATAGCTTGTCAATGCAAGTTACCTGACAAGATCACGTTTCAGTGCATTAGTCCCACAGTACTCCAGGCTTATCTCATCCCCTTGCTCAACCCATACTATCACACATGAGAAAGAGGTCAGTACTGCAGTTGCTCCGTCAACTTGTAATAGGTAGTATAAAAACTTGGATTTGCAATAAGTTCCTTACATATCTTAAACATTTCATATATTTCATCAAATGTGGATATGCACTCAGAGGAAGAAAGTGCTCCCATCCGGTGGAGTTGTGAATTTAAGGATTTCCTCGCTAGGAAACTCTGTCAAAGAAAGGAAGACATGTATATATAAATAAACTATGCTTTGTTAAAGAAGATGCACCATAGGCCAAATCTATATTAGGTAAAGAAAGGGGCAAAGAGCTCTCCCATTTTTCCTTCTCGCTAACTGGTATTAAATTAGCATTAAAGGTGAAGCAAGTAACAATCAACTCTATCCTTCGGATATTTCATATTTTCACTACTCAAGTCGTGCATCCATAATTAGTAACACCAATTACAAATCCATATTAGAAACTGGCCCACTTGATAATTTAGAACACAGTGGACGTAACCCGTAAGACACAGTAACAAACATGCACTTCAATTGAGCTTTCTTGAGCATCAAAGAAGACAAAATAAATGGCATCACGAATAAGACGACCACGTAAACGTAATCGGGCTTAAGAGATCACTACATAGACAAAGGATGTTTGCGAACCTGAGTGACGTTCGTTCTGTCGAGGCAATCGATACAGTTAGCTCTAGCAACTCCTGTCTGCTCTGCTATTATTTGTCCTTCCGAGTCGACGAGAAAGTATCTGCTCAGCTGGATCAGTAACAAATTAAAAAGTATTACTGGATAACCAGGAAATAAGTATCCTAGAACAAAGGTTTTGACATGTAATATCATCCAAATTTTTACCCTTGCTTTTCGATGTCCTCAGAGATTTGATCATATAGAAGTTCAATGTTATCTAAATTTGAGTTCCCACAATGGTGGTGGAAATCAAAAGACACATATCTGAAAAGCAGAGAAATAAGTTAGAAGCACATCAAACTTCATGGACAATATACCATTTACTTCAGAGTTCAGATTCAAATAGTAAGAAGTGATTAATTTCTCAATGCAGGATAAACTCTTTGCGAAGTTGTATCACAACATAAATATTTCCATCAGCAAATGCCACACTTAAATTGAAAAGAGAGAAAAGAGAATCACCTGAACTGTGGAAGTTTTTGCATTTCATTAGCAAATGCCGCACTTAGTTGACCTTCATCACCACGCTATGGTAATAAGTCAAATGATGGGAAAAAAAGTAGGTAAATAAAACATATGAAAAATATAAAAAAAAAATATTGGGTTCTTAAAACTGAAGCACAACTTTGATTCACACACAAAAAGAAATTATATGAACAGCTTACACCATTGAATAAAGCACTCAAAATAAATATAGAATTCAAAAGCAGTGAAGAGAAGCTCAGCGATGAAATATCTTACTTTATCAGTCAAGTCCAGCACCACTACATCTCCGTATCTTTGCTTAAGGTCGTTAAAGTGGCGTTCCACTGCTTTTGGCTGGAAAGATGTATGTTTAAGCATTAGAGCTTATCAATAAAAAAATCAAATGAAATATCCGATTCAAATGATTACTTACTGTTTCTTCATGACTAATAATTTTAATTCGTGGTTTGTAGCTCAAATCAACAATTTGCTCCCAAAGAAGTGGTATCGAACCTCGTACCTGAGAAACAGATACCAGACTAAGATCATTTTCAAAAAAATGTATTGGATTTTCCTATGAAACAACACAGCAGGTCTTATTCTTATGATGTCATAAGGTTCCATTGGTTTCTCTTGGACAACTGCAAGTTTCCATCTTTGAAAACAGAAAAGGGATGGAAACTTGATAAGAGATTTCTAGCTATTCTTACAATTACAGCAGCAACTGAATCCCTAACGAGTGCAATGTGGAACATAAAAATAACTGAATCGTGTAGTAAGGATTTGTTAGTGCAAAACGACATAGCTATACCTGCAAAATTGATGACGTAAAACCTCCAAACTCCAATATTTGCTCAGTCTCGATAAAGTTAGCAGTATCACCTTCAAAGTTGGCTCCTCTTCTCCACATTCTTGTTCCTAGTGAAATTATCATTACAGCATTAGAAGCAATAACGTCATGGAAACAACTGTTTCAAGTAATAGATGCATTTTGTAATACCTAGACGACGTGTGCACCTCCTAGAGATTAAGGTAATTCTGGCAGGAGAGTCTTTCAGCGTGAACTGTGATGTCTGAAAACCTATTCCTCAGTTAAGCAAGAACAAAATAAATGATTTGTATCTTTTATGTCTCGGCTAGCTTCACAAGTTTGACCGGAGCATGAAAAGAAGTAAAAGAATTCCAAAGTAAAAGAAAAAGGAAAGAGAATGGAAATTCGGGAAAGAAATGTCCGGGAGAGCATAAAAATCACAAGTTTTAGGATACTGCCTTGTACCAAAGGAATGACGAATGTATCAAGCTGCAATCAAATGTAAGTAAATGTGTTTTAGAAATGATAAAAACAACCCAGTGGGCTACTGTCAGATATTATATATAAAATGTTATACTAAAGAATAGAATATACAAACCTTACACTCGATAAGATCTTCCAACAAACTTCTGTTCCAAACAAAGCGAGGGTCAGCCTGAAAGGAAACAATAATACTAAACCTCAAGCGGTAACCGAAAATTCATCTAGATTAATCTCATTAGACGGAAAGCACACCTGCTTCCAAAGGGGTTTCCTTATCCTCTCTTCGGCCAACTTGTATGTTCTTTGTAAGCTGCCCAAGATACATCAGACCGACATCAGTTTGATATACAACCAGACAGACACTTAAGTTCACAAGCCACTTTACAATGCAACATTACACAAGGACTTACTTCAAAGTTAAATCTGTTTCATATGAATAATACAACCCGGGAGTTGATTCAACTGTTCTCAACAAACTCATAAAGTAAGCCTCATCCTTTTTCTGCACAAACATTTATCCAAATGACTTTCAAGACAACTTTTACAACTAAAATTTAATCTTTCAATTTCTCAAAGAACTTACTTCTTGATAGGATGAATAACTTAAACTCCCATTGCAAGCCATAAACTTCATAGACATTACTCGGAAAATCGTGAATCCGAGATACGTTCCAACCTCCTTTCTTGAAGTTATTACAAGTAAATAAGTACCTAATGCCATACCAAACAAAAACAAAAAACTCGAATTCTTCAACAACAAAATCATAACAAAGCTATCATTTTTACAGCACCCAACATCGAATTTTTTACCTGCAAGCAGTCTAATCGTTCCAACAACTCCATAAATTGTAGAAACTTTGGTAGGATTTGCATCACAAGTATCCCCTGAATAACCATGAACAGGCATTTTCACTTAGGGGCACTTCAATAATTGTTCCTATCCTTAAAAAAATCCTAAGGATTTAAATCAAATAAATAATGAATAAAAATGGGGCTAACCTGGTTGAATAATTCCATCAGAGCGATCAATAGAGAAAGTTTGTTGTTGTTGAGATGAATTATCAACAGATCTAATCAAATATTTGTCTGGAAATTCTTGCAATTCCATTTGATCAGGAAGCTTGAATCTTTCTTCTTGTTTTGCTGCCATAATGACTTGATTTTCATTCATAATGTCGAAATTTGTATGCTTGAAAAAGAATATCAGCTTCTGGCTGTCTTTCTGAACAACTGCTAGTCAGCCTGCAAAATTTTCTTAAGAATAATGGTCTTCTCCCACAATAAACTGATAATAATAAAGCTAAGAATAATATAATAATACAAAAAGGAAAAAAGTTATAGAATTATAACATTTTTACCAGGTAATTTTACAGATGAAGAAGAAGATAAACACAAGGTAGTTGATGATGCTGATCTGTGTCATTATTATTATTACCAGGTGAAATATCTAAATATGACATAGGAAAAACAACTAAAAAAAAAAATGCACCAGCCGGGAATCGAACCCGGGTCTGTACCGTGGCAGGGTACTATTCTACCACTAGACCACTGGTGCTTACGGATGATTACCCTCCCCGACAAATTTACATATACAGTTCTTACGGATGGCTCTCCCCAAAGGGCCCAAACTGAGATCAAAGTTAAGTTCCATCGCCAAATCGGTAGAAAACGTGCACAAAATCGGGTTCTACGTTTTCAATTAGTGTCGACAAAACTACCTCGCCAAATTGTTCGTATGATAAACGTGATCGCGCATCCACCAAGAAAAAATATACCCCTCTACCATGTTCGTCAACTTGAACTCCATACAAGAATTAGGGATTCTCACTTTGTTTTTTTTTGTAAAATAATCAATGACAGATTGGGCATCACCAAGTTCTAAATTTTTGTGCCTAACATTGTGTAGATGGTTCCAACAATCTCTTTTATTAAAGCCATTTGACCCTCAAGGATTGCACGAACTTTTCCAATTTTAAGGTTTTCTTTGAGGAATTTTTCTGTCATATCCTTTACATCTTTTGGCATGCATTTATTGGACTGCATACGCATTTCTTTTCGTGGTGACACAAATTTGTGATTGTGTTCATCTGAAAATGCCATCACCTTCCACATATTATTGTCTTATTTAAGAACGATTTGCATCTTTGTTGTGCACCCATATTGTATTGTCTTCACCCCCCCCCGAGAACATACCATATAAGATGCTATCACTTCTCCAACACCTCTCCGAGTTTTATTTGTTGATCGCACACGAATTGTATAACCATTGCGTCGTCCATATTATGTATAATACTCTTTGCTTCTTCATAACTGTTAAATTGCATCCCTTCATGCGGTGTTTCTCTATTATTGTTTTTCTTATATGGAGTCAAAGTATCATCATTGGGTAAAAATCATCCATCGCTCCTGGAATCACAAAAGATATTGTCAAGCTACTTCTTATACCGTAAACTGAAATAACTAAAGTTCTACTAAAAACTGGACTTGTGCATAGTAATTCTTTAGAATCCAGGAAAAACATATGAGCATATTGAATAGTACAATAATGGTGAAGGTAATTCATGATAGGGTCATAATATCTCATTCTATAACAAGAACAATATTAGAGAGGTGATAGTAGAAAGAAAGTACCCCCGTTTTTGTAAAATGTGGATTAACAATCAAGAATAAATGCGAGCATGCCTTGTTTTCTGTGAGTGACAATTATTTTCCTTTTTATAAGGAAGTTAAAGTGATGACCATATGTCTCTTTGTTCGCATATAATCTTGAGAATCAACGAGGAGGAGAAGCACGCAAAGAAGAAGAAAGACCTGGAAAGAAAAAGAAAAAAAAAACTAATTGAGATTTTTTTTTTGAGGAAATATAGGTAAACCTTTTTTTTATATATTATTTTTAGGAAAAAATAAGAGAAATTCAACGTCGTAGAAAATATGGACCGTCAGATTATCTTTGTCTACCGGTATAGGAGATTTGTTAAAAGGGTTTGTCAAACCCCTTTGTTACAAGATCTCGATCCTTTAGCCCCGTTTGGGATTGCTTTTTTCAACCAAAAGCACTTTCTAACAAACTTTTACCAAAAATTGTGTTTGGTAAAAATTTTTCAAAGTGCTTTTGGAGGGAAGCACTTTCATTTTAGTCCTGCTTTTAAAAGTTACTCAGCACTAGCTTTTAAAAGCTGAAATAGCAGAAGCTGTAGACCCACGTAATTCGATTTAATTGATTCTCTATTTTAACCTTGTTATTTTATTATAAGGACAAGTTTTACCCTAGAATATTGTACATTTAATATTATGTTTCTAAATTTTATTTAATTTCTCTATTTTTCCAAACTAATAATTACAATAATAATTAAAATAATAATATTTTTTAAGCAAACCATAATCATAAAATTCTTTATTAAATAATACAAATAATTATAAAGCACTACAACCAACCCACAAGCACTACAAGTTGCTTCTGCTCACTTCGACAAGCACCTTCTCGACTATCTGAGGCAAATCATTGTAGGCGACGGTGCAGGTTTTGGCTTAGTGCAACAACGTCTTGCAACCTTGCATATTAAAGACGGGGGCTTGGGAGTCTACACTATGAAAGATACCAGTACATATTGTTACCTTGCATCTTATGCACAAACTAAGCACCTGCAGAACACCATCTTGCAACCTACATCTTCAGGTGATCCATGTCGCAGTTATAATCACGCCATGCAGCTATTTACACTAGCTTGTGGGCTATCCGAATCTGAGTTCAACATCAACGACACTTCCCCCCATTTCATGAAGTCATTGGCAGTAATATTACTTTGGTGTTATCAAAGATTCTATGCTCTCTAGCCTCCCCTACAATGAACGCGAGTCGATCATTTTGCAGTGCAACAAAACGGAACATGCCATGGATTTTCTGAAGGCCATTCCTATTACTGAGCTCAATCACTCTGTTGGTCCTAGAAAATTTCAGTCTATCCTCCAATATCGCTTGGCCATACTGATAGTGTTTGTTCTAGCTGCGCTAAGCCGATGGATATCTACGAAGACCATCTTTGTGCACTCTGTGCTAAATACGTGGGACCTAAATACAGACATGAAATATGCTACAAGGCTGCTATTCCTGCCCAGAAAGAGGTTTCGTTGGGATTTCTTTCTAACAATGACAATGATCTTAAGCGTAGATATCTTAATACACAGCTGGGAGGATGGTAAGGATGTGTGCTTTAACGTAACAGGAGTCTCACCTTTCACTAGTGCACGTACTCGACTGTTCACCCCCGGACAAGCCATTACCGCTGCTGTCACACGCAAAAATAATAAATATCTTGACAAGTGTATTAGTAATGGTTGTGGTTTCGGTGTCTTGGCTTTCATTACTTTAGGAGAGTTGAGTGGTGACTTTATTGTATTTCTAGCTAAAGAGGTTGAGTAACCGCCTTGCTAGTCACGATGTGAACTACAAAGTTGGCAGTTTACTCTTCCATAGACTAGGTATTATTATTCAGAGAGGAGTTGGAGCCCAGATTGTCGCTAGGCTGCCAACTAACCACTTGTAATTACTCTTTTGTTTTTTTTTTAATTTGTTTTTTTTATAAATAAATAAAATAAATATTATTTTAATAATAGATAAATCATACGCTATTGGTTGGCAACCTAGCTTATTATTTATATTTTTATCAAATATATTAAAATTAGAAATATAATTTGCTATAATAAAATTGTATTTAAAACTAATTTTTGAAGTGTGTCTATTTTTGTCATTAACTACATCAACAACACTTTAAAATATTATTTACCAAACCGAATTTACAGTTTGTTAAGAACGCGCAAATTGGGGGATATCAAAACTAATTGGGGGATAGAGGAAAAAGACAAAAATTTGATCCAAATATCAAATCAGGGTCACCCCTTATCTAAGTATTTTTTTAAATCCTAATCTGCCCTCACTAATCAGGTTTAGTGTTTAATAATAATTAGTAAAAATCTTAAGTATTTGTTAAATGGTTAGTATGTATTTGTATTTGGGTGAGTGAGATGAGAGTAGAAAGATGGAAAAAAAAATTGAGAGGGAATTTTTTTTGGTGAAAGTGGAGGATGATTGTGAAGAGAGAATCGTTTGCTAAGAGGTTGAAAATTTGTTTTTTTTTCTTTGAATCCACCATTGTTGCAGCTGAAATAGCTCGGTACCGGCATTATATTCAACCGAAAAAACCATGCCGGCATTTGTTGGAAATTTTCATAAATGTTTGCCACTATCCGGGGGGTCAAAATTTTCTGGTTTTGATCTTCAAAACCTTTTTTTGTTTTAATCAGTCCACTGCCGGCACAGTCAGTTAATTCTCGAGCATGCCGGTACCTATGTCGGCATAGTATGTTGCTAAAATGTCTATGCCGGCACATAATGAAAAGTATCCAGAAAATTGATTTTTTTTTCACTTGACTACCGGCATTGATATATTTATATCGAGCATGCCGGCATTTAGTTCATTGAATTCATCACTTCCGGCATGGTCTTCATCACTTCCGGCGATGTAAATTTTTTTATTTCCGGCATGGTCTTCATCACTTCCGGCGTGGTCTTCATCACTTCCGGCATGGTATTCATCACTTCCAGCATGGTCTTCATCGCTTCCGGCATGGTCTTCATCACTTTCGGCGTGGTCTTCATCATTTCCGACATGGTCTTCATCACTTTCGGCGTGGTCTTCATCACTTCCGGCATGGTCTTCATCATTTCCGACATGGTCTTCATCACTTCCGGCGTGGTCTTCATCACTTCCGAATGTGAAAAAAAATAAATCGTTTTCAAAGTGAGGAGCCGGCAGAGAAGGAGAAGAGAATTTGAAAGGGAGTGGGGAAAATTTAGAATTTGAAAAGGGAATGGGGAAAATTTGGGTTTCAAAGCTTTAACCCTAAAAGAGATTAATAAGAAGTAGAGATGGAAATGGGGGATATTGATAGGTGTAGAATACACCGTATTTACTATCTAGAGTTTATGCTTTCTTTGCTATTTTTCGTGTGAATTATGTATCTTATGCGTGTTTTTGAGTTATTAGGTACTCTGGAGTCCTTGGGAGCAAAAGAAGAAGAAATTAGTTATTTGGAGCGAAAAGGAGCACAAAGACCAATTCACATGCGAGCAATTGCTATTTGGAGCGGGCTATAGTGCACGAGAAGGAAGTGAAGAAGAAGCAAATAGATCGTCGGTTTCAGGAAACCGACAAGCGGTCTAAAACAGGTGGCCCTTATCCTACCAAAGTGGGGTGGATAAATCCAAGGTTCCTACATAATACCTAAATTTCAGAGAAGAAATTTATTAGTTCTTCTTCTTTATCGATTTTGTACGTGAGGGCGGCATACCCGAGTTTCGAGAGGAGAAGGAAAGTGAAAAAATGGCGGCACCGGTGATAGGAAGAGAAATTGAGAGAAATTCGGGGAGAGCAAGAACAAATGGTAGAGAAATTGAAGAAGTTGGGTTCTGTTGAAATGGGGTTTGTTTGTTGGGGTTTCCACGAAATTAAGGTTGAAATCGAGAGAATGAGGAAGCTTAGTATCATAATGGTCGATTTGAGGAGTGATTAAGCTTGGGTCGAGGTTGAATTAGTCTTTGGTGTTGTTGATTGAGAAGAAGCGAAACTAGGGTTTCGTGATGTTTTGAATTTGAGGCTCGATTTGAAGATCAATGAGATTTGGTTGGGGTGCAGTCGGGAGAAGATCCAGAGTGTTCTTGGGTTTGCCATGGAATTGAGTCGTCTTTGTGAGTTCAAACTACGAGGGGAAGATGTGACTGAGATGTTGGTCTTTCGCCCGGGGTTTGTGTAAATTGATGAATAGGAAGAATGGGTTTACATTTCTGCAGTTTAGTGTTGGTAATCTGTGATGGTGGCTTGACCTGAGACAATGGTGCTATAGTTCAAGTGGGTGACTCAGAATTTTTGAGTTAGGTTATAAAGAAATTGGTAAGGGTTTATGGGAAATGGAAGAAGAATGAGGTTGAGATTCAATTCAAGTTGTTGCAGGTGGAATAAGGGTTAGAATTTGTTAGCAATTTGGGTGCTATTATGGGGAAGAATCGAGCTGAGTAGCAGTATCAGAGAGCTAAGATGATGTGATGCAGCTGCAATGGATGAAACTTAGATGTATGCCTAGGTTTATTTTGCTATTGATGAGATTTTTAGCTGATGTTGTGCTGCAATGAATGTGTGAAGCTGGAAGGTTGCATTACATTGAATGGAAGAAGATAAGAAGGTGCAGCTGATGCTAATGGAAATGGAGTGTGGTCTGAGATGGGCTCGAGAATGAGATGCCGCAGCTGAAGTGGATTGTGTTGGTCTGTTTATGAATGGAGCTGTAGGTAATGATGCATTGCAGGAGTTGGTATTGCAGTTCTGATACAGAGAAGAACAAAGTGAAATTGGTGGTTGCTGCTGGGGGCTGAGAATGAACTTGATGGTTGTGATTGAACTAGGAACTGATAGTGGCTTGAGATGAAGAGCAGTGAGCTGCAGGTGATGGGATTGGCAAGATTTGAGTACGCAACAGTGAAGCTACAGAACAAGGTCTGCTATGGCATTAATGTTGCAGGTCTGAATTGCAGTTAGTTAAAATGGGAGATTCGGTGGTCTTTGCAATAGCTAGGCGAGAGAGGAGGTCTGTTTTTTTTTGAGATAGGAGACAGACTGAGAAGCTGGTTGCAGTGGCAGGTTTGCAGAAGATGGCATTGGTGTTGTCTCAACAGTGAGCCGACAATGAGGTTTTACTGGTGGAATTGTGCACTTGCAGGCAAGGCTAAATGGAATAGTGGGTATTGTGCTGAGATGTTTCTGGTGGGTTGAACTGAAATATAGTTCTGGTGCTCAGGTTATGGAGATGGTTGTTCAACAGGGAAAGTTGGTTTGCAATGGGGGTGCTAGAACTGGTGATACACAATGATTGTGCACCACAATTTATGGCCTGTGTAACAACTCGGCCCGAGCCTATTCGAACCGAGTTAGTTCGGTATTGACTCAGCTTGAAACTCAGTGAGCTGACTCGTTGACCCGACCGAGTTGACTCGTTGACCGGTGACCGGGCGGACTTTGCCGGGCACCTGAGCCGATTCCCGGTGACTTTTCCGGCGGATTTCCAGCCACAATACCAGATTTCCGGCAGCCACTTTTGGGGTATATTTTCTACATGGGTTTCCCTCACTTATGGGCTTGGTGGATTTTCATCTAATGGACTTTGGAGACTAGACCTAATTTTGGAAACAAGAGAGCTATTTAAAGAAGACTTCTACAACTTTTGGGATATCATATATTTTCTTGGAACTTTTGGAGAGCCGGTTTTGTTTACGCTTCTAGGGTTTGCTTTTGTTCATCTTCTTCTTTTCAATTATTATTATTATGATGAAATCCATAGCTATGAGTAGCTAAACATATTATTGGTTATGGGATAAAAGTTGATTTCCAACATGTTATTTGATTCAATGAATTAGTTTTGTCTCAATACTTTATTGTTTGTGATTCACAATTAATAGTGTTATATGATTTGATAGTTTGTTTGGTTGAGTCCGGAATCAATCCGATTTACATTCATCTCTAGAGCTATATTAGGGTTTTCAATACGAAAAAGTTGTTTATCCACGATTCTAAGTAGCATAATTGTGGGTAGTGCTTGTAGTGATATATCCTACTAGTCACAAGTGAATCATAACTTTTGTTAAAACGTTTAGTGCTTTTACACATTCGTTTGCATTGATTAGTCTTATTCCATATAACTTATTGCTTTTAGGGAGTTAAATCTAATTGTGCTTTTACACTTTAGGTTGCTTTCTAGGAAGAATTCACATATGCATCTTTTAATGTGGTTGTGATGAAATCAGGGAATTAGCGGGTTATTCTTGCGATCAAGGTATCCTAGGACTATTAGTAGATGAGAGATTAAAATACCAATTCTAATCATTGATGAAAATACATGTTTGTGAATGATACTATCCCGTGACCAATATCTTCTCCTTATTGATTATTCCAACTATTTGCTTTGCTTTATTTTATTTTGACTTTAGTATTTCGTTAAAACAACAAACATCCCCCCTTGGTTACCTTAGAAACTGAAAATTGCATAACAACAATTGCCTCTCTGTGGATACGAACTCTTCCTTACCTTGTGCTTCATTTAAATTTAGTGAGTAAGAAAGTGAAATTATTTTTGACGGATTGACAACCATCTTATGGACTTCCACACCATTGTCATGGCTATGCTTCCAGCGGATGTAGAGGCGGATGGTGCAATGTTGAAAGTTTTCCGTTTCTCTTTAATGGATAGTGCTAAGGATTGGTTATACTATTTACCTCCCGGAAGTGTCACAACATGGAATGGGTTGAAGAAACTTTTTTTGGAGAGATATTTTCCTGCATCAAAGGCTACTCAAATTCGAAAGGAGATTTGTGGGATGAAGCAAAACGTGGGAGAATCCTTATATGAATGTTGGGAACGATACAAGAGATTGGTTGGAAGCTGTCCTCACCACCAATTCAGTGAAGCTATGATCATCCAATACTTATATGAAGGACTCCAATCAAGTGATAGGAATCTTATTGACGCTGCGGGTGGTGGTGCACTAGTTAGCAAGACGGTGGAACAAGCTAGAGAGTTGATTGAAAACATGGCAGCGAACTCCCAACAATTCTTGAGCCGTGGGTCGGATGTGATTCTAAGAAGGGTGAATGAAGTGAGCGAGGTGAAGGAACTTCGTCAACAAATGGGTAACATGTCGGCAATGATGCAACAAGTTGCAGCCGCGGTGATACCAAGTTCCTCTCAAACTTATGAGGACGAGCAAGCTAATGCGATCTTTCCAAATCAACAAAGACGGTATGATCCCTACTCAAACACTTACAATCCGGGATGGAGAGATCACCCCAATTTTAGCTATGCCAACAAGCAAGGAGCGGTTCAACAACCTACCTTCAACTTTTCAAGTGGATTTCAACCTCAACAACAACAATTCCGGTAGAGACAACAATTTCAAAGCAACCACAAGCACAACAATCAATGCAAAATCAAGGTTAGATATTGATTCCAAGCTTCAAACAATGATGCAAGGTATTTCTACCATGTTCAAGGAAAGTCAATGGGAAACTAAGAGTGCTATCAAGGAGTTGCAAACACAAATGGGCTCCATGGCTATTGAGTTGAACCAATTGAAGGCACAAAATAGTGGGAAACTCCCTTCTCAACCTATTAACCCAAAAGAGGGTGTCAATGCTATTACATTGAGAAGTGGTACACAACTTGTGCAACCCGAAATTGCGATTCGGGCAAGGTGGAAACACCAAAGGAACCTGTTTTGGAGGAGAATAATGAGGATTCTCCCCAAACTTCAGAGGTACCTATTCTAACTCTAAAACTCCGGTTTCTACTTATGTTCCTCCTTTACCTTTTCCTCGCAGATTTGCAAGTTCTAAGAAGGCGAGAACTAGAAAAGGAGATTTTTAGACGTTCTAAAAAAGATTCATGTGAACATACCACTCATTGATGCTATCAAGAAAGTTCCAAAGTATGCAAAGGTGTTGAAGGACTTGTGCAACAATAAGCAAAGGCTCAAAGGTAATGAAGTGCTTAGTGTGGGGGAGAATGCTTCGACAATCTTACAACACAAACTCCCACTTAAGTGCAAGGATCCCGTAGTTTTGACATTCCCGTCACAATTGGTAACAAAACATTTAACAAAGCTATGTTGGATATAGGTGCATCCGTTAATTTTATGCCGCGTCAATGTATAATTCACTTGATCTTGGTCCTCTTAAAAAGGCTGAAATTGTTTTGCAATTAGCCGATCGCTCTAATGTCTACCCAATGGGTATTGTTGAGGATGTTCTTGTGCGAGTTAATCAACTTGTATTTCAGCTGACTTTTGTGTGCTAGAGATGGATGAAGGATCACCGGACTCGTCTCCTCCATTGCTACTTGGGCGTCCCTTCATGAAAACGGCGAAAACCATAATTGATGTGGACAAAGGAACGCTAACCATGGAGTTTGATGGAGAAACAATACGTTTCAACATTTTCGAGACGATGAGATATCCTAGCGATGTCCACTCTTGTTTCTCCATTGATGTTATGGATACATTGGCACAACAAATGTTTGAATTAAACGGTGATGATGCTTTGGAAACCGTGTTAACTACATCCATGGATAATGGTGTAGAGTGTGGTAATGAAGTCAAGGAAGCCCTTGGTGATCTTAATTCACTACAAGGATGCCCGGAAACTCATAATATCTCTTTTATTTCTTTACCATGCAGTGATGAAAAGCTTGTACCTTCAATTGTTAAATCTCCAAAGTTAGAATTGAAACCTCTTCCCGACCACCTAAAGTACTTGTACTTGGGTGATAATGAAGAGTTACCTGTGATTGTTTCTAATGAGCTTAATGATTTACAGGAGCAAAAACTTCTAAGGGTGCTAAGGAAGTACAAGACGGCCATAGGATGGACAATTGCCGATATCAAGGGTATAAGCCCTGCCGTTTGTATGCACAAAATTCGTTTGGAGGATGATGCAAAGCCTATAAGGGAAGCAAAACGTCGTTTGAACCCTCCCATGATGGAAGTTGTGAAAAAGGAGATACTAAAGCTTTTGGAAGTGGGTGTTATCTACCCCATATCCGATAGTAAGTGGGTAAGCCTGGTACAAGTAGTACCAAAGAAATCGGAGTGTGATAGTGGTGGAGAATGATAAGAATGAACTTGTCCCAACTCGTGTGCAAACCGGTTGGAGGGTTTGTATTGATTATAGAAAATTGAATGCCACCACTAGGAAAGATCATTTTCCATTACCTTTTATTGATCAAATGCTTGAACGTTTAGCTGGACACTCTTACTATTGCTTTCTTGATGGCTATTGGGTTATAATCAGATTGTGATAGCGTAGGAGGACCAAGAGAAAACCACTTTCACTTGTCCTTTCGGTACTTTTGCTTATAGAAGGATGCCTTTTGGCTTATGCAATGCTCCAGCTACCTTTCAAAGGTGTATGGTAAGTACCTTTTTGGAATATGTTGAAAACATAATTGAAGTGTTCATGGATGACTTTAGTGTCTTTGGTGATTCATTTGACCTTTGCTTGAACAATTTGTCTCTAATCCTTGAACGATGTGTTGAAACAAATCTTGTGCTAAATTGGGAGAAGTGCCATTTCATGGTAACTCATGGCATATTTTTAGGCCATATAATATCTTCTAAAGGCTTGGAAGTCGATAAATCTAAGATAGACCTTATTCGTGCTCTAACCCCTCCCACTACGGTGAGGGAAATACGCTCTTTTCTTGGTCATGCAGGTTTCTACCGTAGATTCATCAAGGACTTTTCCAAGATAGCATCACCACTTTGTAACTTATTGCAAAAAGATGTGGTTTTTAACTTTGATGAAAAATGTATGGCGACATTCAATCGTTTGAAAGAACTTTTGATTTACCCCTATCATTAAACCATAGGATTGGAGCAAACCTTTTGAGCTCATGTGTGATGCAAGTGACTATGCGGTTGGTGCGGTGCTTGGGAAACGTGTGAGGAAGCTTCATCATGCTATTTATTATGCTTCTAGAACGTTAAATGAGGCCCAACAAAACTACACAACCACTGAAAAAGAGTTATTAGCAATTGTTTTTGCTTTAGAAAAGTTTCGCTCTTATCTAATTGGTACAAAAGTTGTTGTCTTTTCTGATCATGCAGCGCTTAAGTACTTACTTACAAAGAAAGAGGCGAAACCGAGGCTCATAAGGTGGATTTTACTCTTGCAAGAGTTTGATATTGAAATCAAAGACAAGAAAGGAATTGAGAACAGTTGCGGATCACTTGAGCCGACTTGCTGTAGATAAGGAGACTATCCCGTTGCGTGAAAGTTTCCCGAATGAGCAACTATTCTCAATTGCCTTTGGAGAACCATGGTATGCCGATATTGTGAACTACTTAGTTTCTAAACAAATCCCAAAGAACTTGTCTCGTGCTGAGAGGGACAAACTTAAGAGGTTAGAGAACCAATACATATGGGATGATCCATACTTATGGAAACATGGTAGTGACCAAGTAATACGAAGGTGCGTTCCCGAATCTGAATTTAATTCCATCTTGTCTTTTTGTCATTCCTATGCTTGCGGAGGACATTTTGGGGAGTAAGAGAACCGCTCACAAGGTACTTGAAAGTGGTTTTTATTGGCCAACTTTGTTTAAGGATGCACATATATTTTGTACAACTTGTGATAGGTGCCAAAGAACCGGCAATCTAGGTGCCCGAAATCAAATGCCACAAACTTTTATTCAATTTATTGATGTTTTTGATATATGGGGTATTGATTTTATGGGGCCTTTTGTCCACTCCCATGGGAATTTTTATATCTTACTTGCGGTTGATTATGTCTCGAAATGGGTGGAAGCTAAAGCCACCCCAACTAATGATTCTAAAGTGGTTTCAGATTTTGTGCAAGCTCATATTTTTGCAAGGTTTGGAATTCCAAGAGCCATAATTAGCGATGGGGGTTCTCACTTCAAAAACAGGATTTTACGAAGCTTGTTGACGAGGTACAATGTGTCGCACAAGATTGCAACACCTTATCATCCCCAAACCAATGGACAAGCCTAGGTGTCTAATCGGGAGGTGAAATCTATTCTAGAAAAGACGGTGAATCCAACAAGGAAAGATTGGAGCATGCGACTTAATGATGCTTTGTGGGCGTATAGAACCGCATATAAAACACCTATTGGGATGTCTCCTTTTAGGCTTGTTTATGGTAAACCTTGTCACTTACCCGTGGAAATTGAGCATAAGGCGTTTTGGGCTATTAAACAATGCAACATGGAGATGGATGGGGCTGGAAAGCAAAGGAATTTACAACTCCAAGAGCTAGAGGAGCTTCGTAATGATGCATTTGAAAGTTCGCGCATTTATAAAGAAAAGACGAAAGCATTCCATGATAACATGATTTCTAGGAAACAATTTTGCATAGGGCAGAAAGTGCTTTTGTTTAATTCTCGCTTGCATTTATTTAGGGTAAATTAAGGTCACGATGGATCGGACCTTTTATTGTTACTAATGTGTTTTCTCATGGTGCGGTGGAAATTTGTAGCATAGCTACGGGGAAAGAACTTAAAGTTAATGGGCACTTAGGTTGAAACCATATTATGAGAATTTCACTTCCGAAGTGGTGGAAGGAGTTAACTTTGTGGATGTGCTCCCTCTGGAGGAGTCATAGAAAGCAAGGATATAGTCGGGCTGACGACTTTAAACCAAGCGCTAATTGGGATGCAACCCAAAGGATGAGTATTTCTTGTCTTGTTTTTAGCTTTTTCGTGTCTTGTTTTTTTTATTTTTTCTGATTTCTTGTTTGAATTTCCCACCTTGACTTGCTTTGGACGATTCAATTACATTGAGGATAATGTAAAGTTTAAGTGTGGGGGAGTGGTTTGCGTTGTAAATTTTTGCAATTTTTCAATTTTTTTCAACTTTTTTGTGAACTAGTGAATAAGAAAACTCCAACTTATGGTTAGTTTAAAGTCACATAGTATACATGTCGCTAAGATTACATCGAGAATCTCATACTAGTGACTGAACTTAGAGATGATGAGAGAACATGATCGGGTTTCTTAATTGTATGAGAGTTAAAGTTGGATTTAACCATGCGGTGGCAAATAAGGTGCAGACTGAAATTCGGTATTAGAGCGGTGATCCCCTATAGTGGAGACTACCCAAGTTACATAATGTGAGGCACCAACCTTCAATTGTTTGAACTGTCTAAATTTGTGCTTTTAGAGTGTGTGTCACCGTACGTAAATTCCGGGCAGAATGGTGAGCTGCCCAACTTCCCACCATAGAAGCAATATTTTGATCTCTTGAGTGCTATTTTTATCAACCATGATGGTGATATCGAATTGCTAACTTACATACCACTTGTAATCTTGTTCATGATTAGCACCATCCACCTTATCTCTCTCTACACCAACAGGTCCATAGAAACACCATCATCATCAACAAGAGGAGCATCACAAATTTGAAGGAAAGTTGAACACGTTCATGGTTTACAAGCAACAATACAGAATTGAGCAGATTTCATATTCAAGTAAAGCAACAAAACAAGGAGCAGAATTTTTATAAGTTGAAGACTATTGTACAAGAGTGAAAATTATCAAAGATGAGAGTTCGAGAAGTTTATGATATCAAGACGTATAAGTTGTGAAGAATCAAGCGGTAAAGTACTTACACCATGGCCTTTGTACTTACGTTTTTATTTTATTTGTATTTTACTTTCTCTTGTCTTAAAAAAAAAAAAAATTAAAAAAAAAAAAAAAAAAAAAAAACGAAAATTAGAAAAAGAAAAAAGAAAAAGAAAAAAAGACAAGAGAAAATTTTTAGGTTTGTTAATAGTTTTTATTATTTTGTTTTGTTTTTATTTTGTATTTGTTTTATTTCTTATTTCTATAAAAAAAAAGAAAAAAATGTATAGTTCGTTTTTAGTTTTGTATTCTTTCAATAAAGCCAATGGAAGAAGGAATATCTACAATGAAGTTTCAAGCAACAAGGAATTAGAGGAAAGAATCATATTGTCAAGATTCTACGAAGTTCAAGAGTTATCATCAAGAGTTGAAGACCGAAGACGAAGATGAAGACAGATTGAAAGACCGAAGGCGTTTCTATGGATGCTTGTGAGAGTGGTGCTAGATGCACGCTGAACGGATACGAGGTAAGTAAGCATATTCCCACCTTCGTTAAGTGGTTGATTTCCTTTCGAAGAGATCGTCAGAAAAATAGGTTTTCAAAAATTATAAAAGATGCGGGTTTTCAAAATATTTCGGAGGGTTATGCCTTCCTACCATTCAACGTGTCGCAGGATTCTCTCTTCATTCCTACCTGGACACATGTGTGACCCATAAAAAGTTGTTTATTATTGAGAGCAATATCATAAAACCCTTTCTTGTGAGGCAGAGTCGAGACTTTCGATCACTCCGAACCCGAATTTTTGTCGAGAAGGGATGGTTATTTCTCTCTCAACTTTTAAGGATGAGATTGTGTTCATTTATGTGTCTAACTTCTTATGACTAGTGTGCAGAATCTCTATGTCTTCTTAGCGCGTTGGATGTTATCATTTCGGAGAACTAATAAGTTGGAAAAATAGGTTTTGTGGGTGTATCTCTAGTAAACCCTCGCGAGACTATAACTCGTCCACTAGGGACGCCTAGGGGTTCAAAGGCTTGTTATTTATGCTAAAAGTGACCGTAGCCTCGACGACATGGAGTTGTATGTATGTTTAGAATTGTTTTGTTTGATTTGCTCGAGGACTAGCAAAGTCTAAGTGTGGGGGAATCTGATAGGTGTAGAATACACCGTATTTACTATCTAGAGTTTATGCTTTCTTTGCTATTTTTCGTGTGAATTATGTATCTTATATGTGTTTTTGAGTTATTAGGTACTCTGGAGTCCTTGGGAGCAAAAGAATAAGAAATTAGTCATTTGGAGCGAAAAGGAGCACAAAGACCAATTCACATGCGAGCAATTGCTATTTGGAGCGGGCTATAGTGCACGAGAAGGAAGTGAAGAAGAAGCAAATAGATCGTCGGTTTCAGGAAACCGACAAGCCAATTCTAAACAGGTGGCCCTTATCCTACCAGCTGGGGTGGATAAATCCAGGTTCCTACATAATACCTAAATTTCAGAGAAGAAATTTATTAGTTCTTCTTCTTTATCGATTTTGTCTGTGAGGGCGGCATACACGAGTTTCGAGAGGAGAAGGAAAGTGAAAAAAATGGTGGCACCGGTGATAGGAAGAGAAATTGAGAGAAATTCGGGAGAGCAAGAACAAATGGTAGAGAAATTGAAGAAGTTGGGTTGTTGAAATGGGGTTTCTTTGTTGGGGGTTTCACGAGAAATTAAGGTTGAAATCGAGAGAATGAGGAAGCTTAGTATCATAATGGTCGATTTGAGGAGTGATTAAGCTTGGGTCGAGGTTGAATTAGTCATTGGTGTTGTTGATTGAGAAGAAACATAAACTAGGGTTTCGTGATGTTTGAATTTGAGGCTCGATTTGAAGATCGATGAGATTTGGTTGGAGTGCAGTCGGGAGAAGATCCGAGTGTTCTTTGGGTTTGCCATGGAATTGAGTCTCAGGTTTGTGAGTTCAAACTACGGGGAAGATGTGACTGAGATGTTGGTCTTTGCGGCGGGGTTTGTGTAAATTGATGAAGAGGAAGAATGGGTTTTACAGCTGCAGTTTAGTGTTGGTAATCTGTGATGGTGGCTTGACCTGAGACAATGGTGCTATAGTTCAAGTGGGTGACTCAGTGAGCTGACTCGTTGACCCGACCGAGTTGACTCGTTGACCGGTGACCGGGCGGACTTTGCCGGTCACCTGAGCCGATTCCCAATGACTTTTCCGGCGGATTTCCGGCCACAATACCAGATTTCCGGCGACCACTTTTGGGGCATATTTTCTACATGGGTTTCCCTCACTTATGGGCTTGGTGGATTTTCATCTAATGGACTTTGAAGACTAGACCTAATTTTGGAAACAAGAGAGCTATTTAAAGAAAACTTCTACAACTTCTGGGATATCATATATTTTCTTGGAACTTTTGGAGAGCCATGGTTTGCTTTTGTTCATCTTCTTCTTTTCAATTATTATTATTATGATGAACTCCATAGCTATGAGTAGCTAAACATATTATTGGTTATGGGATAAAAGTTGATTTCCAACATGTTATTTGATTCAATGAATTAGTTTTGTCTCAATACTTTATTGTTTGTGATTCACAATTAATAGTGTTATATGATTTGATAGTTTGTTTGGTTGAGTCCGAATCAATCCGATTTACATTCATCTCTAGAGCTATATTAGGGTTTTCAATACGAAAAAGTTGTTTATCCACGATTCTAAGTAGCATAATTGTGGGTAGTGCTTGTAGTGATATATCCTACTAGTCACAAGTGAATCATAACTTTTGTTAAAACGTTTAGTGATTTTACACATTCGTTTGCATTGATTAGTCTTATTCCATATAACTTATTGCTTTTAGGGAGTTAAATCTAATTGTGCTTTTACACTTTAGGTTGCTTTCTAGGGAAGAATTCACATATGCATCTTTTAATGTGGTTGTGATGAAATCGGGGAATTAGCGGGTTATTCTTGCGATCAAGGTATCCTAGGACTATTAGTAGATGAGAGATTTAAATACCAATTCTAATCATTGATGAAAATACATGTTTGTGAATGATACTATCCCGTGACCAATATCTTCTCCTTATTGATTATTCCAACTATTTGCTTTGCTTTATTTTATTTTGACTTTAGTATTTCGTTAAAACAACAAACATCCCCCTTGGTTACCTTAGAAAGCGAAAATTGCATAACAACAATTGCCTCTCTGTGGATACGAACTCTTCCTTACCTTGTGCTTCATTTAAATTTAGTGAGTAAGAAAGTGAAATTATTTTTGACGGATTGACAACCGACCAGATATGATTTTGTTTTTTGATTTTAAGTTTTTTGATTTTTATTTTGAGGGAAGGGTACTTTAGGATTCTTGCCCCCCAAAAACACCGCTTAGCAGACACTATTGGTTGGGGGAAGTAATTCATATCCCCCAATTAGTTTTCAAATCCCCCAATTGTGGGTTCTTTGTTAATTGCTCGGTGCTTTTTAAATTATTGTTTACCAAACGTCATGCCGATTTATTTCCACAGCACAACACAACAACGCACAACACAACACAATAGAAAAGCACTTTCCTAAAAATCACAGCAATAACAAACTACCCTTTTTCAAATTCCATTATTAACATTCAATTCGCTTATAATAACAAATAAACAGAGTTACTCTTGTTACATTTATTTTATGTGTTATATGTTTCTAATTGGCTATTGTATTAGCCTCCCTATCTACTTCCCGATTGTTCAAGATGTGAGTGTATGTTTATTATCATGCACCTTGTCTCTGCGCACCTTAGTTATTTGTAATAACAACTCATAAAGATGGTGTCGGTTATCTTGTTTGTCTAATATTTTGAGTCATTAGTCAATTTTTAATTTCTCTCCTCACTATTAATGGATTAGAGTTTATCTTTGTGGTATCATACTAAGAAAATGTTTTTTCAGGTTTCTCCATCCTTTTATCATTTTCGCTGTAAGTTTCAATTCTAATTTCTCTTTTAGTTTCCTGCTTTGTAATTTCGTCAATCTTCATCACAATCAATGGAAAATCCAACTTCAAATTCGATTACCAGAATACCTCTATATCATTTGAATATTGTTTCTCTCAAACTAACGGAACACAACTGTAGTACTTGGAAGAGTCTTATAATTCATGTTATTCGTATATACAAGCTGATGCCATTTCTGTTAAAGTCTTGCGGGCATCCAACTCAAAACCAATTAGCCATGAGTGGAGTGGCCCTTCCATATTATATTTAAGTTAATTATGGGGATATTAGCAATGTGGGACTATTGTCCTTCCATCCGCCCCCTCACGTGTAAGGCTAGTAACTCTTCCTAACACGTGGATCTACGTACGTAATGACCAAGTCGGGTCATGCGTGCACAAGTGAAAAATTCGTTCACGGTGGCCAAAATTGGGCCTACACCCCGCGTACGGGCCTTACTCTGATACCATGTTAAAGTCTTGCGGACATCCAACTCAAAACCAATTGGCCATGAGTGGAGTGGCCCTTCCATATTATATTTAAGTTAATTAAGGGGACATTAGCAATGTGTAACTATTGACTTTGGTCTCTAACACAGAGAATTTTTATTGATCAACTAACAAAAGTTACAACTCAATGTCTTAGCTATTTATGCATATGAATTCGTAGCCTACAAGTATTCTTGGATCACACATATACTAAACTTAGAAGTAATACAAACTTAGAATACAAGTAATAATAATTCAACACTCCCTCTCAAGATGGCGCATAAATATCACACATGCCCAGCTTGACAATATAATTACAAAATGATTTGTTTGATACTGCCTTGGTTAACACATCTATTAGTTGCTCTGATGTACGACAAAATGGTACTTCAATAATTTACGTTCTAACTTCTCATAGATAAAGTTTCGATCAATCTCAACATGCTTGGTTCTATCGTGTTGAACAGGATATTCGGCAATCTTAATTGTTGACTGATTGTCACAAAATAACTTCATAGGATACTCGGTGAATAAACCAAGCTCCACCATGAGCTGTTTAAGCCATAGTATTCACAAATTCCTTTAACCATTGCTATATATTCAGCCTTAGCACTAGATAAATAGACAATTTTCTGTTTTTTACTTTTCCAAGTAACAAGATTACCCCCAACAATGTGAAATAACCTGTAGTTGATCTTCTTCTATCTCCTTTTCCACCTCAATCTGAATCAGTATACCCAGATATATCCATATTACCATTGTTTGAAAACATCAAACCTCTTCTAGGTGCAGACTTTAAATATCTAAGTATTCTTATGACAACATCCATATGTTGTTTACCAGGATTATGCATGAACCTACTAACAACACTCACTGCATAAGCAATAGCAGGTCTAGTATGAGAGAGATAAATCAAGTGCCCTACTAGTCTTTGATATCATCCTTTATATATTGGTACTTGATCAGAAGCCTCATTTATGTGTATCAACTAATACCATCTAATGATGGAGATTGATTTCTTAATTTTTAAGCAGCTTTAGCTTGAATCTTAAATCAGGAGTTCATCTAACAGTGAATATCAATTGCTTTGTTACTAAGCTATATTAGCTTTGATTGTAAGCAACCCTGATTTGAAAGACTATATAAGGGAAAACTCTAGCATCTGGGAAACTTAATCCCGACAAAACTCTGTGTCTTAGTTGCAAACTAGAGTTGATTCTCCATTAACCTAGGGTTTTCCAAGCCATTATTAGGTTAACGACTTGAAGACCTCATTTGAGATTCGTGAAGCCGGATACAACTATTTTCTCCGTAGTTGCGTATTCTGATCTTACTTTTTCTATCATATTGAGTTTTATCTTATCTAAGGTTTACTCGATATTTATCTCCGATAGGTAAGATATATAAAGTAATCACAACAGCTCTTCGTCTCAGACTCTTGTGATTTCGCAATAACTTTTTCTGTTAATCAGTTGGAACGTTATTGTGAGGTGACTAATATTTCTAGGCTGCTATTCGGGAGTATAAGTCCGGGGTATTATTTGAGTTTGATGTTCACCTTGATTTATCTCACTAGTGGAAAATGCAATAAAAAAAAGTCTGCCAGGAAAAGCCTTATAACCTCTAAACACGACTGCTTTTGGGAGCCCAAAATCGTAGTCTTATTTCCAAAACGATCGTGTCTTGGAGATTCTTTTAATTTTCAAATTACGACTATCTTTGCCATCTTAGAATTTAATTTCGACGTACACGAGCGTTTCTTTAGTTCTATATTACAAACTAAAGAAAAGTTGATTCATCCGAATCCGATCCAACCGGTATTTCGACTAAACCTATTTCGAAAATCTGATTCATTTGAATCATCTGACTTATTTCTGAGTGAACCTAAGATTAGAAACTCATTAAATTGAAATCAGAATCTCATTTGCATAAACTGATCAAAACGTTCACCATTCAATTCAAATTTGAAACTTGTTACACACTATTAACTGAATTCACATGTGAATTGAGCTGCAACTCAGGTCAAAACCCCAAAAAAAAACTTTACACAAGTACTGAATTCACACTATTTTAAGTTCTTCATGATGTATTTTCTTACAATCGGTTGAAACCAAACTACAAACAATGAAACAAAATAAAACCAATCCATGTCTTGTTCATCAAAACATGTATATGCCTTATCCAGATTAACAATCTTACAAACTGATCTGCAACAACTCCAAAGACAAAAAAAAAAAAAAAATCAGAGTAAGCAACGCAAGGACATAAGTAATAAAAACAAGAATTGAAAAGAGAACAAAAAGTTTCAAGTGATTCAGCCTTCATATGGGTATGTATAAGCCTGATCCTCCTAGTCCACCACCGTCTGCAGCACCACCACCACCACCTCCTAATCCTCCATAGACACCAAAAAAAAGTCTCTTATAACATGATCCTCCTCCTTCAAAACCTACCCACCACCACCAAATCCTCCACAATGTCCTAATATAATACAAAAGGGATCAATACATTTGAGATACGAATTAGTAAATCCTACAATACAAACTTATAATGTAAGATTGAGATCAATGAAAACATTATATTCAATCAGAATTTTCACGAAACCCGACAACCAAGTTAGAACAAAACATTTACGATAACTGAGAGTGAAGGACATATAAACTAAGTAATACCACTCATCCTCAATAGATCTTCCTCAGACAGTGAAGCTGGGGTTTCCTCCTGACCGCTGTCGTAAGCGTCAAAAATAAATTACACTTTCTTACTACTCAAAATATAAATATAGCAAGGGCAAGAAAGGATCGATCCCACAGAGAGGTCTAGGTTGTCAAATTGTTATGGTTCCGTATAAATAACACCGGTAGTTTTGTGGTTTTATGAAATAAAATAAACTAAAAGCAAATAAACAAAAGGAAACAAATAAGATAGAAGAGATATTGGTTAAGGATTTCGTTTTCATTCACTAACATGCTTTTCACAATAACTAGAATTGATATTTAATCTCAACTTTTATCAAAGGCCATAGAATACCTTGATCGCAAGAATATCCATAAATCTCCTCATGTCATCAACAAACACATTAAAAGATGCGAATATGAATTCTACCTAAAGGAACAACCTAACGTGTAAAAGCACTAATCAAGTTTAATTCCCTAGATGCGTTAAGTTCTATGAAATCAGGCCAATCAAAGCAATTGAACGTGGAAAGCGCACTAATTCAATTTAACAAAGGTTACGATTCACATATGATCATAAGAATATATCACTACAAACTATAATCATATTATGCTACTTGTATTCAAGGAATATCACTTTTTCGTATAATAAACCCTAAACTAGCAATAGATGTGATTAGAAGTTCTACCAATTTGCAACTTGACAAAACAATCAATCAATCATAAAACAATATTTCCAGAGAATTGCAAACGATAAATATGAGACAAAACTAATATATTGAATCAAAGAATCATATTATGTGAAATCCAACTATTCCATAACCAAAAGATAATTAGGTACTCATATTCAAGGAGTTCATCACAAGAAGAAAGAGAAAAGACTTCATGGTTCTAAACCCTAGAATAAAGTAGAAGAGATAATAATAAAACGTGGTCCCAAAAATTGTAGAAGTCTTCCCCTTTGTAGTCTTTTTCTCCTTCCAAAACTAGGTTTTGTCTTCAAAGTCCATTAGTTAGAAATTCACCCGGCCCACCATGGAGAGAAACTTAGTGTAGAAATTTTGTCCCAAAACGTCACGGAAATCTGGGATTGTGACCGGAAATTGGCCGGAAAAGTCACGGGAAATAGCATCTCGGGTGACCGGCAAAGTCGAGACCGGCCACCTGGTCAACGGGTCAAAACGGTCAAGGTCCAACTCGGGGTCAAATCGGAGTCAGACCGAGTCACTGTCTGAGAATGGAACGAGTCAGCTCGGGTGAGTCAGGTAACCAAGTCAGCTTCTTAGTCAAGGCTGAGTGGTCTGAGTAATGCCTTAGCCAGGCTAGGCCATTGCACAGGCCAGATGCTGCTGCACCATGATTATGCATCAAAACTTCTTCCATCCAAGATGGCTGTACTTTCATACAGATTCCTCCAACTCCATTGCACCAGCGTTCTCACTACACAACTGCAACTACATCACTTCCTCATACCAACAACAGTCCCAACGCTTGACTCAGAGCTCATCATCGAGCTCGCATCTCACAAACTTCGAGGGCCAGTCTGCGGCATCACTTGCACCTGCTGATATCACAACCGCAACTCCCTGCGAGACAACAAGATCAATCAATTTCGCACTTGTGCCAGGCCCGTAATTTGGTGAACTCGATTGCACTTTTCATATGCAACACTGCACTAGTTCTTCTCAGTGCTACCCACAACCAACACTTTGTGCACGCAAATCCAGAATGACTTGCACCATTCCTTCTCGCCTCCTTCCTTGCCTTCCAAACTTCGAGAGAACACTATGACTACCCGCAACTATTACAGTACCATCTTGCACCTCGTACTAAGTTGGTTTCCACCGCTCATGCCATCGAGTCTCTATAGAACTTTACCCTAGATGCCATCTTTTTCGCCCTAGCCAATTATCGCACACTCGCCATTACCTCAGTCCATTGCAGGTACAAGGCTGAGCATAACCTCGAATGCCTCGAATAACTAGAAGTTCAACTCCAATTCTTCCACAGCAACAGGCCACCATCTGAACCGACCGCCTCAATGCCTCGAGCTCCATCACCATTTCCTCTTTATGGCACCTTCCCCGCAACTCTACCAACTCAAGAACCCTTACTAAATCCATCCGCACCTCCTCTCGGTCCTTTAATAGCTACCATTTAGTTCCGCCAAACAAATCATCACTATCAACTCCATCCAACCCACAGTATAACATAAGCCAAAGACCCAGACTCTAATTCTTCAGCTCCATCGAGTCCACCTTATCTTGACCTCCATCTGTTGCTAGATTCAATCCATTTAATCCATACCATTCTGCTCATAACCCATCCAGTCCATCAATTTGCCGGCCATCATGGCCCCGGCTGCCAATTGCATCAAGACCTCCATATAGCAAACATCTCCATGTATTCTGTCACATTCAAACCCGAGTGCTCTTGCCATCTCCAATTCCATCTACTTCTTTTGCAATTCCAGCTACCATAGCACATTGGTTAGCCATACATCCTCATCGAACCTCAACCAGCTCAACATCAACACCAGCATCACTCACTGACATCTCAGTTGCCACCTCCACTGTGGCTTCAACTCCATCACAACTCATGTAATCAGCAGCACCAACACCAGAACCCATTTCATTTGTGTATTCACAGCTGCAATTTTACGGTCTCAGATTTGAATCCCAGCAGAACCCAATTCGATCTGATTCATCTCTTCTTTCTCAATATTACAGCGGCTCAATCCTGTCTCGATTCAAAACCCATCAATCGCAGAGACTACCACCATCTCCTCCTCTTTCCTTTGGTCCGATTGAATCAAAAGTGAAACCCTATTTCTTCTCTGTATCTCAATCTCTCGCCATGGAAGCAAAGAATAGCGTTTCTCTTTCCCCTTCATTTCAAATTCAATTTGTGTTGCGAGATCTCATCAAACCATCTTCCTAGTTCTTCCCTGTCTCTGTAATTCTCAAGAAACCATGACAACCACCATTAACAGCATCTGCTCTCTCTCTTAACTTTCAATTTCAGGAAAAATGAAATGAATAATGAGAAACAAGTTCTCTCGAAATAAACATAGGGTTAGGTTGTGAAGTGGATCCGATTTCGGGTTCGGATCCGGATCTGGGCCATGGATAGGACCGACCCAATTGGGTGCTATCCAAACATAACCATCCTCCGGATAAGGGCTACCCAAAGTGTTAGTAACACCCACCGCTGAGTGATAAGGGGTACCCCTGAATGAGAGCCCCATAACCACCTCTCGGACTCCAAATAGTCTTCGCCCTTGATGAAATGACAAGTTTGCCCTTAGTCTTCCAAGTTCTTGTTTTGCTCATAACTTCTTCATACGAACTCAGAATGACTCCGTTCTTTCGCCATTGCCTTCGTCTTCTCGTCCTCTACACAATGAAAAGTAGAAATCTTGTATTTGAACGAGTTCCAATTGGTCTTTTTTGCTCCAAATGACTCCATTGCACCTAATAAACTCAAAAGCACACATAAGATACATAATTTACAAGAAAACTCGCAAAGAAAGCATAAATACTAGATATTAAATACGGTGTATTCTACACCTATCACCTCCCTTGTTAATATATCAATTGTAGTAACCAGCACCCCATTCCAAACCCCTGAAAATCTAACCAAGATTCTTCAATTCAAAGGAACAAACAAAGTATGAATCTCAAACCCTGAGTTTACTTGTTGATGTTCAAGAAAATAAAACAACATATCCATCAAAACAAAATTAAATTTGGCAAACACTATCAGTGAATCGGGAAAAAAACAAATCTGACCCAGTTCTGCTCAACATACAATTTCTCGAGCAGCATCTTGTCCCTGCTCTACCTAGATACATCCCACATGTTCATACCGATATGCTTCAGCGGCAAAATTAACAAATCAATGAAGTATAAATAATCAAAATTACAAGAAAACTGAGAATAAAAAAATTAGGGATTTCATTTTGTGTTTCTTACCCTGCAATTAGCTGTTTGTAGATGTAATACTGAGAATTACCCATCACATATAGAAATCCAACACCAGTTAGGTTTTCAATTTGTGTTCTTCTGTAACTTTTTTAAATGGTTCACAAACAACACTAGTTACTAATAACTTTGAATAGATCTGGTGAATTGAACAAAAAATTGGAAATGTTTGGGTTTTTAGAGAGATCATGTAAAGAGTTTATTTAATGATGATGAACATAGTTCAGAAGATGAGGTTTTTCGTTTTGAAAGTGAGAAAGAAACTGTTGCAGTAGATGAAGAAAAGGGTTTGGGTATAGGATCGAGAAATTCCCTGGTTGATTTTTCTATTGCACCATTATTATCGAGTTACTAGTTTAGTGGAGGAGATGGAGATGGAGAAAGAGTTGCAGGTAAGAAAAGAAAAGGATAGAGAAAGTGAGATGAGTTTAGGATAAGTGAGAGAGAAGTGATAGAAGAGGCACGTTTGTGTATTATGGAACCTAGTTTCCATCGCAGACTTAATTCAAGTGGGACCACAAAAACAAAGTTCCTCAGGAAGTTTTAATAGAAATCCACGTGGAAGCTTTTTATATTTCCTGAATTGTCCCCTAGCATTAAGACTGCTATGGGAAATTGATTTACTTTTGTTACAAAAATGACTACCTTTGGAAGCACTATATATAAAGAAAGCCTAGGGAAGTCTTACTTATAAAACCTAAACAGACTTAAAAAAATCCATTTTCCACTAGTGTCTTAAGACGGAAACAAAACCAAGAATAGATTTATCCGTGAGAGACAGATTTGTTTTTAAGTCTCCGACTTTGGGTCGTAGCAACTCTTAGTTGTGGGTGAGATCAACTAAGGAAATCACGTGCGTAAAGTCCTGTTGGGATTCAAGAGTCCTAAGTAACGTGAATGTACCTTAATCGGTGTGAGACTTGGTTAGGGCTCAACTATATTCCAGTCTGAAGTTAACTTGTAGTAGGATAGAGTATGTAGCGTCTTAATACAATGTGGTGTTCAAATCTGGATTAGGTCCGGGGTTTTTCTGCAATTTCAGTTTCCTCGTTAACAAAATTTTAGGTGTCTGTGTTATTTATTTTCCAAATCACATTTGTTTATATAATTGAAATATCACGGCTTGTGCGTAGTTCAATCACAATTGATAAATCTAACCTTGTTTGTTGGATAAAACTTGGTTGAGTCTCGGGCATTGATCTTTGGTACCGTCCGAGTTATTCTTATATCACTCAGTCTCACGGATTTCTATCTAGTTGATTTTTGTATTGAGAAAGAGATAAATCTCTTTGAAATATCTTTCTTGATTGAGTCCCAATTTTAAGTTGGTGCTCTCAGAATTATATTGGAGTTTAGTCCATACAGATTCTTAGGAACGAAATATTGGGTGTGGTTGTTATACCCTCGCATTTTGATGAGTGCCAAATAGTGCATATTTATACACCTTTTTATTGGCATTTTACTCATCTTTTGCGCTTAGAAATCAGATATTATCCCAGATTCTGTGTTTTCCTTGCTTTCAAGAATAAATATTTATATTAATTAATTTTGTGTTTTTAGGTAATGAATAAAGCTCGGAGAATCTGAGGAGCCAAAAGAGCGAAGAATTGGAGTCGAGCATCTATGGAGTAGATAGCCAAAGCCCGCGCGCGAATTAGTTGCAACCCAGCAAGGGAGACTTGGGCTAGAGCTACCCATGACCCGGATCCGAGCCCGTTTCTTCTGAGACGTTGAGATTTCTTTCTCCCTCATCCAACGGTCGCTGCTTCCACGTGCATCGAAGATCGCTGCTCCCGTGATACACCGAGATCACATCAAAACCGGCTACCTTCCTCAACCGTTCGGATCAACACGACTTCATCCTACGCTCGGTGAGGCCTTCTCATCGAGTTTCTTGTCCACCCACAGCGAAATGACCCTACCCCTATACCCTAATCGAACCAAACCATTCTCTCCTTTCACTTTCTCTTTCCTCCTCTCCCGTCGCTCTCACCTCTGCAAACTCTTCTCCTTATGCAAAACCCATCTCCCGACCACCTCCATCTCCTGTCACCTCCATAGCTACCTCCTACCACGTAGCCTCGCCATCCCCTCCCAAATAATCTCTAGCTCTGTCTTAGCTTCTACCCTAGGAGCTAAGGTCGAGATAGAGAAGATTAGGGCTAGGGTTTCATCACAGTTGGAAAAAAATCAAAGCAATAGAGTTCTGAGCACGAAGTGACAAGGGAGAGCAGCGTTTCAGAGTATGGGTGCGAGTTGTTTGAGTTATTTATCTTTAATTTCGATTTTTGTGAAGTAGGGTTTGGTAGTTTTATGTTGCATGTATAAATAGAATTGATTGGTGTTTGTAGAAGCTCACGCCTGGATTAGCCAGAGCTGTCACTTTAGTTTAATTTGTGTTTTATTTATCTTGTAATGTTTTAAGTCAAATTTCCAGGGTGTGTTGAAACCCCTGAGAAGATGCTAAGCTATTCACTGTCTTGTGTGGTTCTTGTAAGCTTCATGATTTGATTGAGTTATTTGGTTGAGTGCATGACCACCGTGATGGAGTGTATCTTTGTAAGAAGACACTCCATACTAGGGGAGTGTGTGAAATTAGTAAGGCAATATTATGGTGTTCATCCTCGGAATGAACCAAGACTATAATTAGACTAGGAACCGCCTTAGCATAGGTTCGGGTGGTAGATTCACCACCACGGTGCTCCACTATTTACTTGTTTGCCTTAGCTTAGGATCACTACATGCTACTTCAGCCGTATCGGCAAAACAACAATTATGTTACATACTGTCACTTGTTACTTGCTAGGAAACTCAGTTTAGGAAGCCTTTGATCATCAATCAAGCACCACAAGTCTCTGTGGATCGACTCGCACTTGCCCTGTCTCACATACTTGACACCGTGCACTTGCGGTATCACCGTAGGCCATAATTTCATACACATCTAGAGGCCTACCAAGTTTTTGGCGCCGTTGCCGGGGACTTGGTGTGTGCCCTGTGTGATTTTTGTTCTTGCTTAACTGATTTCCCTTTTCTCCCTGTATATACCCACCTTTTGTTTTCATTGTAGTTTTATCCCTGTTTTTCATTGGCCTTGTTTTCATTGTAGCATCATAACCCTGTTGTAGTATAACTTAGCTTAACTGTGGCATTCAGCATCTTGTACTGCATCCTGTTAATTGCATCTTAGTTACTCTATCATCTCCATCTGCATTCTCATATTATCATCTCGTAGTTGTTAGTTTTGCTTTGAAGTTGTTTAATCCATTAGTCATTATAACTTTTGTAGCTTGGGTAGCATAGTTGGTCCATATTTGTAGTAACTTGCATATTAGTGTTAGAATCACTCTTCAAGCCCCTCGTGTCGGTCAAATTACTTCCCCCCGTGTCGGTGTTGATACTTGTCTCTTTGCTTTAACCTCGTGAGGTTTTGGGAGGCGAGAATATTTTCTTGAGATAGCAGTGTCTGTTGAGCTACTATGCAAGCCCAAGGGAGGGGAGACAAGGAGCAGATTCACATAGCCTGGGCAGCCTGCAACCGCTGCCTCACATCCTTTGCGCCTGAGCTGCGAAGTGGAGGTGCTTGCCAAAAGGGAGAAAGACGCGCTAGGCGCAGACTTGAGGTTAGATCCCCGTATGCCACTAAACCTCCCTGGTATGCATTGCCATTTATACTCAACCGTAACCTTGTGCTAAACCCTGTGTGAGACCACCTCTCGAGCTCTATTTCGTTGACAAGAGGGTTAGTGTGTAACCCCTGAAACCTTGTCTCGAGCTCAACCCTTAGCCTGCATCATTCCATGCCTAGTGAGCCACCGGCCCTCCCCGCAAGGCCGCGGCATTTTCTTGTCTTTGTGTTGAGTGACTCGAGCATCGGTGTATATGAACTGTGAGACCACACAAGCCAACCCTTGGTCTACCACCTGTATAACCCCGCTTTGCATTTTTAAGACTCACTTGTTACCAATCCAAACGACTCACTCCAAGTGCCCCGTACCTTGTGTGAGCTGTTGAGCCAAGCTACGACAACCCCTTTGCATGAATTACCTGTCAAGACCTTGTGAGCCACATGTTAAGCTGCTAGCCCCAAGCTACATGTTTGAACATAGGAAACCTTATCAACTGCTCCAGTTTATCCTGTCAACTTTGTGCATCGGTGAATTGATATTAGTCGTGCCATGCGCCTCAACTCCATTTTGAAGCCGCGAGTTGAGTCATTATTGAGTCAGTAGTTGAGCTGTAATCCTTGACCCTCTGAAGTTGTGAGTTAGGGCTCCAACTTAACCCGCAAGCCCATTGAAAACCAAAAGGGTCAACGACCCCCGTTGAACTTGTGATGTGTTGTAAACCACGAGCACCTTTGTTTGTAATCCCGAGCTATGTGAACCATCTCGTGCATGATGAGCTAAATACTTTGCCGCATATTGCTCCATCTCTCGGGATTTTGTTGAATCATAGTGTGACACTTAAGTGATCGTGTGGCAAACTTGAAGCCCGTGATTGAGTCTTGGCTCGTACATGACCTGTAAATTTGTAAACCATGTTTTGCATGATAGAATAGCTGCCCTGTGTTTGCAAGCATAACCCCCGGCCGGGCCGCACGTAACCTAAGTTGCGCATAAGGCTGTATTTTGTGTAGTCTTTGTGTCATTTTTGAAGGTTTGCATTTCTCAGTGCTGTGTCTCTCTCAAAGAACATCATCCAGCACTCCTGTGTGCTAAAATGTAAGTGCCATCCTTGTGTAAACTGTGCACAAAACTATTGCATAAAATCGAGTCTGCTTGGGAGGCTTACAAAGCCATTCTTTGCACCAAAGCTAAGGTCATTGTGCCTTCCCATCGGGCTAACTAAACCCAAACCTGGCCGCAACCACACATAATCCCAATAAACCAAATCAAAACCGAGTTCACATTGGTTACACAAACATGGTCAGTAAAATAAATCAGCCCACTTAAACCAAGTCTTTGGCCGTGCACTTTCAACTCAAGCCCAACCGCTGGCCGCTTTCCACCTGGCTGCACATGTTAACCTAATTTGGGCTTACACCACTGAGCCCAACTCAACCCAACCTGGGCTGCCAAGCCTTCTTGTGCGGGCTAGGCTAACCTTCTTTGGCTGATCAACTCAACATAAATCGTACTGCCGAGCCCATAGCCTTTCTTAGGGACTAAGCCCCGTCCGGCCGGGCTTTTCACCAAAACTCAGCCCAACTCAATTCATTTCGGGGCGGACCATCTAGGCTAGAACCTCTACTTGGGGGCTGCACCATCCGGGGCCGCTTCGCCTTGGCCGAGCCCACCGTCCACTAGGCTTTGCACAACCACATAAGCCACTTTCTTGGGCCTAAACAAAACTGAGCCCACAGTTCCACCTGGGCTGTATTTTCCCAACAAACCAAAATCCCAATAAACCAAATTCCACATAAACCAAAGCCCATTTTCATGTTCTATGTTTCGTACATTATCTTTTGGGTTGACCCTCAACTCTTTAGGTTGTTAGTAAATTTTTGTAGGACTTGTTAATTTTTTTCTTTCTTGAATCGGTTGAGTCTTCTTGTGCATTTTTTTGTGCTAATCCGATATAATCACCACCGAGAATGTTGGATTTTGCCTTGACGAATGAAGCTCAACCTTGCTCTCGCCGACATCCAGGTAATCTCTTCCCTTTTCTCTTATCGGCATAATTCTCTCGGTATGTGATTTTGTTTAAATTTTTTTCTATCTCGTTGACACATTGAGGACAATGTTCGATTTAGGTTTGGGGTGCATTTGCATTTAGAGTTTTTAGTCTTTTATTTTACCTTTTATTTAAAAAAAAAAAAAATAAAAAAATAAAATAAATTCAAAACTCTTTTTGTAAAAACCTCCAACTTTTAGAGATTTTAGAGTCACTAGCATGCTTCTAGCTATGTTTACATAGAGAATCGACCGAAATAACGAGAACTTGGAATGGGAGAACACAATCGGGTTCCTTAGTTGATTAGAGCGTTAAAGTTGGATTTAACCATACCTAGGGGCTTAATTAGGTGTTGTTTAGATATTCGGTAGTAGAATTGTGATCACCCATAGTGGAGACTACCCATTTTACATCAAGTGAGGCACCAACCTTCATTTTTTGCAACTTTCTAGAAAAGTCGTTAGAGTGTGTGTCACCTTACGTAAATTCGGGTAGGAATGGTGAGCTACCCAACTTCGCACCACTTTCAGCACTACTTTTGATCTCTTGAGTGCTAGTTTTTGTCAATCATGAGGGTGACGTCTAAAGATGAAAACTTCTTCTAAATACCGATTTGTAGTTAGCATCATTCTCTCTCTCAATCAGCAAGACCCATAGAAACACATCATCGACAACAAGGAGCGAATCGGAATATTGAAAGAAAAATTGATATAGTCCAAGGTTTATGTGCAACAAAGAAAAGAAAATAGGATGAGAATTAATAAAATTTATAAAATCAAGACAATACAAGTTGTGGAAAAATTGAGTGATAAAGTCCTTTGTCCATGGAGTTAGTTGTTTCACTATTTGTATTTGTATTTTTATTTTCACTTATTAAAAAAAAAAAAAAAAAAAAAAAAAAAAATAAAAATAAAAAATTGTAGTTTATTTTTGCTACCACCATGGTAAAGAAAAATTCAAAAAGAAAAATCCAAACAACAAGGAATTTGAGTAGAAAAGTTAAAAATTGTCAAGTTTTGTGAAGTTTAAGTTCGTCATCAACATTTGAAGACCGAAGACCGAAGATTGAAGACGTTTCTATGGTTTCTTATGAGAGAGTGATATTAATTGCCGATCGGGTGAGAAGTGAGTGAGTACTCCCACCCCTTGCTAATGGTTGATTTTCCTTTCTTAGAGATCATCGAAAAAAGATTCTTTTTGTCCACACTTCGTGGAGTCTCAGATTTTATTTCGGAAGGTTATCCTTCTTACCTACAACGTGTGCGGGATTTCTCTCTTTATTCCTACCTCGCACACATGAGAGACTAAAAGCGATCTTTTGAGTGCAATTATCATAAAACCTAATGGTGAGGCGAATCGAGGCTTATGATCTGTCGAATCCGAATTCTTTCATATGGTATGGTTACTTCTCGCTCGGCACTAAAGGATGAGAATGCGTTCTTCAATAGTTCTAACACGTTACTAGCATGCAGAAACTCTATGTCCTCATAGCTTCTTGGAGGCTTGAGACTCTTTTATACTCTGAAGTTGGAGAAGGTTTTGTGGGTACACCTCTTGTAAACCCTCACGAGACTACAACTCGTCCACTAGGGACACCTAGGGGTTTAAAGGCTTAGTGCATACGCTAAATGCATTCGAGACTGCGACGGGGGTATAGTTAGGATTTCTTTATTTGTTTCACTTGAGGACAAGTAAAATTCAGGTTTGGGGTATTTGATGAGTGCCAAATAGTGCATATTTATACACCTTTTATTGGCATTTTACTCATCTTTTGCGCTTAGAAATCGAGATATTATCCCAGTTTTGTGTTTTCCTTGCTTTCAAGAATAAATATTTATATTAATTAATTTTGTGTTTTTAGGTAATGAATAAAGCTCGGAGAATGCGAGGGAGCCAAAAAGAGCGAAGGGTGGAGTCGAGCATCTATGGAGTAGATAGCCAAAGCATGCGCGCGAATTAGTTGCAACCTTGACAAGGGAGACTTGGGCTAGAGCTACCCATGACCCGGATCCGAGCCCGTTTCTTCGAGACGTTGAGATTTCTTTCTCCCTCATCCAACGGTCGCCGCTTCACGTGCATCGAAGATCGGCGCTGCTCGTGATACACCAGATCACATCAAAACCGGCTACCTTCCTCAACCGTTCCGGATCAACACGGCTTCATCCTACGCTCGGTGAGGCCTTCTCATCGAGTTTCTTGTCCACAGCTTCACGGCGAAATGACCCTACCCCCATACCCTAATCGAACCAAACCATTCTCTCCTTTCACTTTCTCTTTCCTCCTCTCCCGTCAGCTCTCACCTCTCGCAAACTCTTCTCCTTATGCAAAACCCATCTCCCAGACCACCTCCATCTCCTGTCACCTCCATAGCTACCTCCTACCACGGTAGCCTCGCCATCCCCTCCCAAATAATCTCTAGCTCTGTCTTAGCTTCTACAGGAGCTAAGGTCGAGATAGAGAAGATTAGGGCTAGGGTTTCATCACGATTGGAAAAAAATCAAAGCAATAGAGTTACGAGCACGAAGTGACAAGGGAAGCGGCGTTTGGAGTATGGGTGCGAGTTGTTTGAGTTATTTATCTTTAATTTCGATTTTTGTGAAGTAGGGTTTGGTAGTTTTATGTTGCATGTATAAATAGAATTGATTGGTGTTTGTAGAAGCTCACGCCTGGATTAGCCAGAGCTGTCACTTTAGTTTAATTTGTGTTTTATTTATCTTGTAATGTTTTAAGTCAAATTTCGGGTGTGTTGAAACCCACGAAGATGCTAAGCTATTCACTTGTCTTGTGTGGTTCTTGTAAGCTTCATGGTTTGATTGAGTTAGTTTGGTTGAGTGCATGACCTGTGATGGAGTGTCTTGTAAGAAGACACTCCATACTAGGGGGGAGTGTGTGAAATTAGTAAGGCAATATTATGGTGTTCATCCTGGAATGAACCAAGACTATAATTAGACTAGGAGCTGCCTTAGCATAGGTTCGAGGTGGTAGATTCACCACCCTGGTGCTCTCACTATTTACTTGTTTGCCTTAGCTTAGGATCACTACATGCTACTTCAGCCGTATCGGCAAAACAACAATTATGTTACATACTGTCACTTGTTACTTGCTAGGAAACTCAGTTTAGGAAGCCTTTGATCATCAATCAAGCACCACAAGTCTCTGTGGATCGACTCGCACTTGCCCTGTCTCACATACTTGACACCGTGCACTTGCGGTATCACCGTAGGCCATAATTTCATACACATCTAGAGGCTACCACATTTTCGAGGTTC
>JAJJWW010010683.1:0-5000 GCA_023531295.1 Papaver armeniacum
TGGCTCATCTTCATGCGCCAATTGTGTAAGTCCCCAGCTGAGTGAAGCTTCACTCTTGCAGTTTGCAGGTTTGGCCAAGCACGTGAAGCCTCATCTTGCAATTTGCAAGTTTGGCCAAGCGCGTGAAGCTTCATTCCTCCAAGTTGCGATCCGGCCTAGAACGATGAAGCTTCATTCTTACAAGTTGGAAGTCCCTCGGTCATAATGAAGCTTCATTTGGGCTAGGCCTCGGCAAGATCCGGCCTCGGGGAGTTGATGAATGATTTTTCCTCCCCAATCGTATTTTGTAGAAATGCGAATAAGACATATATAGGGAAGGGACGTTGGTTGGGAAAATAGTTGGTTTGGCATCACTTGGCTCATCTTCATGCGCCAATTGTGTAAGTCCCCAGCCGAGCGAAGCTTCACTCTTGCAATTTGCAGGTTTGGCCAAGCACGTGAAGCCTCATCTTGCAATTTGCAAGTTTGGCCAAGCGAGTGAAGCTTTATTCCTCCAAGTTGCGATCCGGTTAGCACGCATGAAGCTTCATTCTTACAAGTTGGAGTCCCTCAGTCATAATGAAGCTTCATTTGGGCTAGGCCTCGGCAAGATCCGGCCTCGGGGAGTTGATGAATGATTTTTCGTCCCCCAATCGTATTTGTAGAAATGCGAATAAGACATATATAGGGAAGGGACGTTGGTTGGGAAAAATAGTTAGTTTGGCATCAGTTGGCTCATCTTCATGCGCCAATTGTGTAAGTCCCCAGCTGAGTGAAGCTTCACTCTTGCAATATGAAGGTTTGGCCAAGCACGTGAAGCCTCATCTTGCAATTTGCAAGTTTGGCCAAGCGAGTGAAGCTTCATTCCTCCAAGTTGCGATCCGGCCTAGCACGATGAAGCTTCATTCTTACAAGTTGGAAGTCCCTCGGTCATAATGAAGCTTCATTTGGGCTAGGCCTCTGCAAGATCCGGCATCGGGGAGTTGATGAATGATTTTTCGTCCCCCAATCGTATTTGTAGAAATGCGATTTTTTTTTTACTCGGTCAATATTATTAAAAAGAAACGAAAACTGTACAGGGACTAGATTAAACTAGCGCTAGCCGTTAGGCCACCACTAGTCTAACCTACTTGAAGCGGAAATAAACCTCTCCAGGCCATTCTACAGAAAGAAGAAAGCCTGGCCTACCCTCATAAAACTCAAAAACATCTTCAGCCAACAAACAAGCTTGTTTGGCCAAAGCATCAGCTGAGAAGTTAACTTCCCTATAGTTATGAACATAGCGAATATTGTTGTAAAAACTTTTAGCAATCCCCCACTTCGTAACTAGCTGCCAGGGCAACTCATCCTTTTGAAAGGCTTGAATGCAACTCATCGAATCTGAACGAATGCAAAGGTTTTTTAAGTTCCACCTTTTTGCAAGCATCGCTCCATAAATAACCGCACAGACTTCCGCAAAGTAATTGGTTTGGTAACCAAGGCCAACAGAAAGGACTCCAAGAACAGCCGAATCTGAGTCTCTAAAAGTGATTCCGGCTCCAGCCTGCCCCGGATTACCACAAGAGGCACCATCACAGCAAATCAAAATTTCATCGGGATTGGGAGGAAACCAAATAACTTCCTTTGGCATAACAAACATTCTCGATCGATGTTGCACTCTGAAATAATTCAAGATGCGGAGATCCTCCTGCGTATTATACATATGGCCATTCATTCTAATAGAGTTATCACGAATAACTTGATAAACTCTGCCTTTGAAACCAAGCCAATGAAGCTTAAAATCCTCAAAATACACCTTATTTCGCATCTTCCACAATTCCGTGAAAATTGCAAGATTAGCAACTAGCCACAAATCTTTTATCATCCTACTCCGCCTTTGGCAGCCTTGTATGAATCCACCAAATCCTCATTGGGTTGCAGTTTAAAGATTGATGTCGCCCAAGCCCAGATTCTCTTAGCAACTCTGCAATGCCAAGTGATATGGCTCATAGTCTCGTTATTCTTCCTACACAGGCGGCAAATCGTAGGCATACTCCTACCAGTCTTCTTGATAATATTATCTTCAGTTGCGCAACACTGTTTAGCCCATATTTTCCAATATTGTACACTCAAAGTAGGATGTACAACTTGCCTATTGAATAGCGCTGCAATAGGTATAACTTCCGTTGGCGACTTAATAGCTTCCTTTGCAGACTTGACAGAAAAAACACCTTTACTATCCAAATCCCAAATTTTGTAGTCACTCCCACCAGCAATAAGTGGTAAATTCTCAACATCAATATTACAACGAATCATCAAATCCTTCAATAGAGGAGGAATGGTCCAAGCACCATCAACAATAATATCACTTACCTTTGCCGTGTAATCATTTGGCCCTTTTGAGAAAAGACCAAGCCGCTTCGCAATAGAAAAATCCCCACACCAATTATCAAAAAATAAGGAAGTATTAGCACCATTTCCTATAATTGATCGAGTGTGCGATTGCACAAAGTTGTAAACCAATCTGATCCCTGGAAAAACCGAGGAGCCCAATTTGTAATTTATCAAGTTGCCATTAATCTTGAAGTATTTCGCCCTCAAGAACCTGGCCCAAATCTTGTCTGAGTCCCGTATAGAAACCCACAACTTCATTAGCATAGCCCTATTAACATCCAACAGCTTCTTAAGGCCAAGGCCACCTTCACGCCTCGAGCAACACAGATCATCGTAAAGAACCGTAAAAAATTTACGTTTCTCAGCATCCCCCGACCATAGAAAATTTCTAATGGCCCTCTCAACCTGCTTAATAATCGTGCATGGCCACTTGTAGACAGCCATGGAATGGAGCACATAGCTAGATATCACTGATCTAATCAAAACAAGTCTGGCTTGGAAGGAAAGAAGCTTACCTTTCCAACCGGCCAACTTGTCCATAATTTTCTCCACCACTTGACAAACATGAATGTGCCGAACAATACCAGGCTTCAGTTGTATTCCCAAGTATTTGTCCGGAAAAAAAGCTCTTTCCATCCCCAAATAGTTCGCTATAGCAATAGCACGAGAGCCAGTGCCACCTCCATAATAAAACTTACTCTTGGCATAACTAACATATTGGCCAGAAGCACGCTGGTACATTCCCAGCAAATCTTTCAAATTTTGCAGACTATGAAGATTACCTCTGCAGAAAATAAGAATATCATCCGCAAAAAGAAGATGTGTAGGAGCCACACCTTTCTTGCTAACCATAGAATGCATACTTCGTCTTGCAAATAATTTTGTGAGATTGCGACTTAGCACATCTTCAATAAGAACAAAAATCAAAGGTGAAAGAGGATCACCTTGGCGCAAACCTCTAGAGATGCTAAAGAAACCTTCAGGGCTGCCATTAATCATTACAGAAATCCTGGCCGAACTAAGAATACTAAAGATCCAAGAACACCAATTTTCGGAAAATCCATAATGCCTAAAAACTTCAGCGATGAACTCCCAACTTACCGTGTCAAAAGCTTGAGCAATATCAAGTTTGAGGCCAACATTACCATGTTTCCTTTCCGTGCTAATCTCATTGATCAACTCCGACGCCAAAGCTATATTTTCGTGAATATTCCTCCCCTTCATAAAAGCTACTTGTTCTTCAGAATATTTGTAGAAATGCGAATAAGACATATATAGGGAAGGGACGTTGGTTGGGAAAAATAGTTGGTTTGGCATCAGTTGGCTCATCTTCATGCGCCAATTGTGTAAGTCCCCAGCTGAGTGAAGCTTCACTCTTGCAATTTGCAGGTTTGGCCAAGCACGTGAAGCCTCATCTTGTAATTTGCAAGTTTGGCCAAGCGCGTGAAGCTTCATTCCTCCAAGTTGCGATCCGGCCTAGAACGATGAAGCTTCATTCTTACAAGTTTGAAGTCCCTCGGTCATAATGAAGCTTCATTTAGCTAGGCCTCAAAGCAAGATCCGGCCTCGGGAGTTGATGAATGATTTTTCGTCCCCTAATCGTATTTGTAGAAATGCGAATAAGACATATATAGGGAAGGGACGTTGGTTGGGAAAAATAGTTGGTTTGGCATCGCTTGGCTCATCCTCATGCGCCAATTGTGTAAGTCCCCAGCCGAGTGAAGCTTCACTCTTGCAATTTGCAGGTTTGGCCAAGCACGTGACGCCTCATCTTGCAATTTGCAAGTTTGGCCAAGCGAGTGAAGCTTCATTCCTCCAAGTTGCGATACGGCCTAGCACGATGAAGCTTCATTCTTACAAGTTGGAAGTCCCTCGGTCATAATGAAGCTTCATTTGGGCTAGGCCTCGGCAAGATCCGGCCTCGGGGAGTTGATGAATGATTTTTCGTCCCCCAATCGTATTTGTAGAAATGCGAATAAGACATATATAGGGAAGGGACGTTGGTTGGGAAAAATAGTTGGTTTGGCATCAGCTGGCTCATCTTCATGCGCCAATTGTGTAAGTCCCCAGCTGAGTGAAGCTTCACTCTTGCAATTTGCAGGTTTGGCAAGCACGTGAAGCCTCATCTTGCAATTTGCAAGTTTGGCCAAGCGAGTGAAGCTTCATTCCTCCAAGTTGCGATCCCGCCAAGCACGATGAAGCTTCATTCTTACAAGTTGGAAGTCCCTCTGGTCATAATGAAGCTTCATTTAGCTAGGCCTCGGCAAGATCCGGCCTCTGGGAGTTGATGAATGATTTTTCGTCCCCAATCGTATTTGTAGAAATGCGAATAAGACATATATAGGGAAGGGACGTTGGTTGGGAAAAAATAGTTGGTTTGGCATCGTTGGCTCATCTTCATGCGCCAATTGTGTAAGTCCCCACTGAGGAAGCTTCACTCTTGCAATTTGCAGGTTTGGCCAAGCACGTGAAGCCTCATCTTGCAATTTGCAAGTTTGGCCAAGCGCGTGAAGCTTCATTCCTCCAAGTTGCGATCCGGTAGAACGATGAAGCTTCATTCTTACAAGTTGAAGTCCTCGGTCATAATGAAGCTTCATTTAGCTAGGCCTCTGCAAGATCCGCCTCTGGGAGTTGATGAATGATTTTTC
>JAJJWW010010684.1:0-93450 GCA_023531295.1 Papaver armeniacum
TAGTGCTTCTCCTATTAAGCTTGGCGCGAAATATTTGCACAATATGGCATCATGATTCTCACAGATTGTAACATACATCTCATATAAGCCTTAATATGTTGTATCGCAGGGTTGTTCCATCAAAGATGTTGGTTAATGCGGAGTAGATTGCACTTAGGAGTGTCTTGGTTGCCTCTCATCTCATCATCTCGCACCCTCTCATATTCTTCATTAATATTTCTCATTGGTACGATTTTGTTCCCTCCTTCTCTCGCGGTTGTCATGGTTATTGTGGGATTGCTTCTTCCATCTCTTGATTTTCCATTTACTCTCTCATTCTTTTTCTCTTTCGCGAGCTAGTCGCGCTTGTTCAATGTAGTGTCTCTCAATGTCCTCTTCGATCTCTCGGTTTCTTCTGGAATTCTTCTCTCCCATGCAAGATTATTCTCCTTCCGGCGGGTGGGTCATTCGGTTCTTGGAGTTGCATGTTTCCTTGATTTTCCCTATTCCGCTCATTTTGAAGATTTTCGGGAGGAATATAACGATCTTCTATTTCCCTCTTCTCTCGCCATGCTCAGTATTCGGATTTTGTGTTTCTTCCTCGGTACTTTTGTTGGTAGAACTCTCTCCTTCTTTCTTCTCTATTCGATCTTGAACTTGATCTTACGCTACTTCTAGATCTCCTACTTTGCAATCTCATATTTTCCATCCTCAATTCATGATTTTGTCTTGTCAAATTTGCTCGCTCCTCTCGCTTCTAATCGTCTCTCTTCGTGTATTGTTGTCTCAATCTTTCTTAACGCTGCCACTTCTTCGTTTCCGGATTCATCTCTCCATTCATCCCTTGTTCGCTCCTCCTTGTCCATTGTTCACCATTCTTTTGCTCCTCTTCCCTCTCGTCTTGAATCGGACCTCCAAGTATGTACACTCACTCTATCATAATCCTGACCGCGTTTGCTCTTTTGGGGAGATTGGTGGCTGGTTTTGATCTTCTCCATCATTTCTCATATTCATCCTCGGGACGATTCTCTGTTTCATTCCTCCTTTCTCCAAATAAGTCTTCCACTTCTTCTTACAATCGTTGGTTGTTCTTGTACATTTCTTCTTCTAGCCATCTTTCTTTTTCAATGAATTCTTGAGTATCTTTTCTAAATCTCTTCTCTGTTAATCCAAATTCTTTCCAGTTTTACGTCGACTTTGCGCTCCTTGTTTCTAGCGCATATGTAGTTCATGAAATCCCCACTACACCCCTTACTCAATTTTGTTTAATTAGTCCATTGAAAGATATAAGATCAAGAACATTTATTGATTGAATCTATGAATAGTTTACACAAAGGAAACAAACACTACACTTAGAAATTAATACACTCTTAAACTTTCTCTCCTAATGACTTGCCCAACAATTCCAAAAGATCCTCCCCTTTTACGAGACTCACTTAACCCTTTATATAGGGTACTACATAGTGGATGACGGCTAAGCTACCCTTTATTTTCGGAATGTCTCGCGAAGTGTCGCGGATGCACAAACATTCGCTCTCGCGACACCCTTAACCCTCGCCAGGATCTCACGTCTTCTTTATGTCTCACCAATCGTTATTCTTTGCGTCGTTTATTTTAGCTCACATTTGCCTCGCGACATCGTTGTTTATTACCGCGAGTCTGTACGTTGCGATATTATGGTCCTACAACATAGAAACTTACTCAAAACTTGCGGCTGGCTTAGGGACATAATGGTGCCATTTAACGATAGAACCTCTTGCTTGTGTATGATTTCGGGGGGTATAATCCCTCTTGTCTGGTCCACCGGCACCAAGTTGTCTGCGAAACACTAACGGAACCCCATCCAAGAGATCTTCCATCGATAGCGAGGAGATATGAAAACAACCAATTCTTTCACACTGAGACGAGAGAGAATTCCGAGAGACATTCAAAGCTGGTTTAGATCTTCCTAAAACATCAAAGATAAAAGGTATGCAACGGCTTGAGACAAAGAGAATTCGTAGAGACATTCAAACTAGACAATTGTGCTAGTAGGCAGGTGCTCTTGGCTTGATGAATCACATAAATAACTACTTGGTCAATTAACTTTCGATATTTAAATGAGAGCGTATTCCTAAAGATGGGTCGGCTAGTCAACTCCTAGTCTGGAGATAATAATGGAATTACTTGATTCTCAGTATGCACTAAAGAGCATCCAAAGCAAGCACTACACCAAATTCGGGATTAGAAACGAGAACCGAGGCCGTTACTAAAACGGGTTGTAACGCCCTACGCCGTTGCAAAAGTGGGTGTGTTACATTTTTTTTGTAACGGCTTTGTGGTCGTTACGATTTTTTTAGCGGCCCTGCGAATGAGCCTGGCCGTTCTGACTTGCCACGTGGTAACAAACTCGGGTAGTTACTTAATTTTGTTTGCAAATGAGCTGTTGTAATGAACTTAGAGCCGTATAACTTTTTTTGTAACAGCCGAAAAAAATGTTCCTAGGTCAACCTTGACCTGGTCAAAATTGGTCGATATTTTCTCATTAGGAAATACATTTTCCTTCGTTACACCACATTCAACAATATTTTCTTCATTCAATTCGTATCAATATTCACATTCGATTCATACCACATTCAAATTCAATCAATCAATTCATATATAAAAAAGAACATCAATTCTTCTAAGTACATTTTTTTTGTTATCAAATTCCGTGAATACATAACTTCCTAAGTTAGGTTCCCTTCTCACTTAGGTCAAGTATAAGTTCAGCTCAAAAAACTACAAACAACTTACTCAAAACTTGCGATAGTTGCCAAGCATTCTTCATCAAGTTCTCCGTAATCACCGACTTACTCATAAGGATAATAACAGTAAAGCTGCATAGTTCCGCACAAAGAATCGGCTTTGCAAAAAGAAAGTACAAAACAAAATTAAAACCGCTAAGAAGCCAAGATTTAAAGCTGGTTACGAGATGGGGATGTAGCGGGATAACGTTCCCGTTTGTCTTATTGTAAAGGTTACCGAGACGGGGAGTAGGATGGGGTAGTGAAGGAAAATCAGCAGCACCTCTGGCTGAGCAAACCTCGAGTACTATGTGATGAAATAAGTTGGGAGCGACACGACGTACAACCCGGACCATAGATCACGAGAATTTCTATCTTGGCTTGATGAAACAAGTGAACGGTGGGTCCTCTCAAATGCTTCGGATATCCTAGAGCCGATTCACGTGAACCGCTTGCCGACATTCGGCTGCTCAAACGGATCTTGATCACGGTTAGGATCCAAAAGCGATGTAACTTGGTTAGGAAGTACGAGAAAAAGTATGGTACTTATTATCTCGATTCCTCGGAATCCGATTTTGCAAACTAGAAAGAATTTATGAAACTTACGAGTAAAAAGGATAGTCTTTTGTCCACTTATCATTGTTTCTTTTTATTCCCACGCCCCCGTATAAGTGCGGATTGTGTACTCGATGCCCGGCCACGCTTATTCTAAACTGCCATAAAAAAAAGAAAATTACGAATCAAATATTTTAATGAAACAAACGAGATGAAAGAACCATAAAAATGAGTCCGAAGACACTAGGTTCTCTCGCCAACCCATTATTAGCCGTATTAGTTGTATACTTGCTGGAAGTACTCTCACAAAGGGGTGTGGGCCGTTGTAGCATACCCCACAAAAAAAAAATAAAGTAATGCAAGAATTACCTTCGAAAAAATGATATGTGAAAAGCTTAGGGCAGAGAGCTTTGATTTAAATTTTGAAACTATTCCTCCTAAATATTTACTATATTAGTAAAGTACATGTGTCATGTATAGTTCTCTGCGGTGAGCCTTGAACCTACAACGGAAGATGCAATGACATGCTTGGGTCAAGAACTTGCAACCACCATATGAGTGCCTATGCTCAAATGGGAAAAAGATAAACCAGAAACAAGCTTTAAACTTAAGTACAATAGTGTGTAGCTCTTTCTCAAATGTCTTATATCAATGGTAGAGATGTTATGAATGGTGCACAACGCCCGTCGTGTAATCCCATGCAGTTATCAAGAGCAAGAGATGCACACACCCGTGTAAGATCTTTGGCAACATTTCCTAATGTATATCCTTTAATGGAGGAAAATCGCGGGCTCACATGTCCGGGAGGAAGCAAAATATCGAATATTACTTCTTCGAACCAAAAGCAAAACACCAAATTATTCCTACTATCATAAAACTCGAAACACTAGTTCGGAAAACGAAAAACACTCCAAGCATGGAATATAACAAGCAAACAGAGAGAAGATGAGTTGTGCTCCATTCTTCTGGGTCATTGATCCGCCGCGACTCTGGGCTCCACTCCTTGATCTCACACGCTAAATAAAGAATAAGGGCAGATGCATTTAACTACCACACTAGGAATGTGGATCTTGTGGTACCCACCAATAAAATCATATCGTTAAGTGTCCATCAATCTCAAGCCGTAGAAACAATTTGGATTTGATTTGGCCTAGCAGACATCGACAGAGATATCACAAGAGATATTTTGAGGTTGGTCTCACATATTAGGAGGGGTACCTCAGCTCGCAGGATAAGTTGCAAGTTTCGAACCATGTTCGAAACCAAAATACTCTATAAGAAAGCAACAAAAGCGCAACATCGTTGTTTTACATATAAGGGCTTGGTACGATACCGAAAGTTAAAGCCCAAACCAAACAACTAGGGTAGAAGAAGTGGTTGAATACACGCTACCTCACTGCCCCTCTTGCTAAAGCTTTAGTTATCTCTTTCAAGAATTTCTCGCTTCTTGTTTTTGACCATAGATGAAACGTGAGTTCGCACATGGTATTTCAATAGATATCCAAATCTCCTCATCTCGTGTAGAGATTAGATACAAACGACCCAAACGGTTCCACGGTCGCACCCGCATCCGTTCACAATTGGAAATCAATTCAAATATGAATCCATCTCAAAATCAAATCTACACTTAACGGTAATAATGAATCATCAATGCAAACTAAGGAGGATTGAACAACAGCTCACAAATCGTTAATGACGGATAAGTCAGGATAGATTGAACAACGGCTCGCAAATGGGTGTGACAATATACCCTAGGCTGTAACATCTCCATCTAATGGTTTAATCACATTGAGTATATCTCCCGGTGCAACGACCTAGTAGTGTATTACTATTACTAATTCCATTACCATTACCATTACCATTCCCATTCGAATAATAAGATCTACGAAGAAAGACAAATTCATCTAAATCGAATCATAACATTGGGTTGTTCATTAAATTCAACATCGGATTAGAATGAAAGTAACCTAAGATTCAAAAATTAGAAAAAATTACACTATTCATATTCAGATTTCCATAAATAATTGGGGTTTTTCAATTGGTTAAACATACTACGTATTTAGGACAAACGATGTAAGAAGAAGAAACTTACGATTTATCAATGGTTCATTCATCACTAATAAACCTTTAGAAGTAGTTAGAACGGCACCATCGCGCACTACGGAAGCAATCTCAACCCCTTGTAGCTTCTCGGTCAACTTTTAACCGTTTCCCATCGCATCCGAATAAAATGCCTAAATCGAAACCCAAATCTCATAATCGATTGAAGAAGAAACCCTAAATCAATTATAATTTTGAAACCTAAAACAAATACCTAAATCTAGCTGGAAATAAATCTGAAATCAAAACCAAAAATAGATACCTAAATTAAAAGAGTAGAACATATGTTTTCTCAACGATTAGCTTAGGGTGAAGATCAGTTCTTTCAAGTTCGAACTCCGACGAAGAAACTAAGATCGAAAAAATGAATCATAATACAGATTGAAACCCTAAAATCGATTTATGAATCCATAAAAATCCTACTATAGATGATGAAGAACCGAATCGAGCGATTCATCAAAATCGATTAGTTTGATCGGTGAGAAGGAAGAGAAAGATAGGAGTGAGAGCGAAGAGAGAAAAAAAAAGAAACGAAAAATGAAGTTTTCGTTCTCGGTTTCCTTAGGTATACGAGTAAATCATGCATGTGAATCGCACACTCGTGGGGAAATATCCTCTAATGTTAATCATCTTGGGTGGAAACACAATGGTACGCGTGTGAAAGGCACACTCGCGGACTCAGTGTTCGACCCGGGTGTGACAGCGTGTGGCTGCACGCCTATATAAAAATTTCCGTAACGGGCGCTCATTTAATTTTTAAAACTTTGTAACGGTCTCTGCGTTACTAATTTTGTCGTAACGGCCATTTGTAACGGGAATTTCATGCGACGATGGTATTGCAATTTGTTATTCTTAATGCTGGGAATTTGGTGTAGTGAAGTAGAGGATAGTTTTGCTACTAAGAACAATGTCACCACCCATTACAGAATTGGAGATGACGAAGTGGAAGGCATGACATGGTGTTTGGCATTCACTAGATATGCATCTCAGTTCTTCGCCGGTGACTACGGTGGCGAAGAAGCGACACGGAGTGAAACAACGAATTTCGTTAATGATGAATCTTTTGAAGAAATCCAAGTTAAAATAACGAATGATCATTCATACTCACGGTTTTGCTCGGCGAATCCAAGAGAATTCTTTTCGAGGTCATATAACAACACCCTATTTGACAAAATTAGATCTGAAATGAAGGATTAAAAAGCTGCATAGTCAATAACCTATCAAGGATTTCTTGAGGACGTTATAATTCTTATAATATGGATGAGGTACGGCTCAAACATGTGTGCATAATTACCTACTAAAACAATCATGTACTTCTGTCGGGGGCATCCAATTCATTGGCGAAAGCCAACACACTAATCTTTCTCTGCCACAATTTCACACATAGTTGAACTTAAGAGTTTTAGTTAAGATAAAACAAAACTTTCACACAAAGTTTGAAGAATACAATGTACTTACCAATGAAAAAGAGTTATTCATGGGTAGGACTTCAATTCATTGAATTCTCGAAAGTAAAAGTAATTGTAGGAAAAGCATCATCAATGTCTGAAACCACATACAACTAAAAGATATTAGCTAGCGATCTAATGAAAAATCATAAGCCGCACAAACCATGAAAGGATCAAACCTTTTGTTAAACGAAAAACATGTATAGTTGTTCTCCGATCAATTCGTGTTTCCAAGCCGTTGCTAAGTCAAGCACATAACCCTGATCATACAACAAACCAAAATGAGTCGACATTCAAGTAAGTACAACAATTTTGAACATCGGCATATCAATCTCACAAGAGCACTCTACTAGCACAATTGTAATAAATCCAAAATCTCCGCTAAAAATAAATAAAAGAAGAAACAAATCCAAAAGATTTCTTAATTTATGGCAATAAATTCATTATCGGATTTATGTAATATTGATATAATCTTGTTAGTTTTACCAAGTGTGTGTATACTTGGACCTGACTGATTGACTGACTGACTGATTTTTAACATAAATGGCTAGCTACTCCACAAGCGGTGATTGGTGATTTCTAAAGAATAGTGAGTCTCCTAGATAATGAAACTTTCTGCGCGCACTAATTTGTAACAAGAGTATACATGATGAAAGCTAGCAAGAATAATCTGGATACCCTTTCCAAACACAGGGAGGATGCGGGAGAGGTAACACGGTGCTTAGCATCAACCAGAAAAATTGTTCCAGTTTCATTATCTTTTACTCAGATCGTAGAAGCACCTGAAGAGACGAAGTCAGTGGCGGAATTTGAAAGGGTAGAAGAACCTGACAAATGATGGATAATATACTCACAGTCATGCTCGGCCAATCCAAGACTATTAGTATCGAGGTCGCAAGAGACCACCTTATTTGATAAGACTAGATCTGCATATAAAATCAACAACTTATAAATATTTGGACTCATTTAGCTAACTGTAAACCAGGTACTTAAAGAAGCAGTCAGCTTGAGCAAAACAACGAGAGAGTTCATATCCTTGGAAACTAAGTGAAGAGACTTATAGTGAACTCAACCTCAGTATGTTCTTTGTCTTTGTAAAGTCTTGTCACAGTGAGTGTATATATCTCACAAATGAGTAAGCAAAGAAACATAAGTGACTTTTGACAATCTTTTTGAACCTTCAGTAAATAAATACAATAAAATGCAAAAGGTCACCTCATCAAAGTCGGCAGCTGCTCCAATGGGGTTTGACAATGCTTCCTGAATCTTCTTCATGTTCTCAGCCTGCTCATTAATCTCATCCATCGTCTTGTTTACATCATCAAAGATTCTGTAATACGGACGATTTGAGTAAGAACCCCCTTGAGTTCTCGACTATCAAAACAGTAGGATATTATTCACAAAAGAAAGTTGATATGCCTACTTGACAAACTCACATAGACAACAATTATATTCTATCTCAGAATCGCACTCGGATCTTGGGCCCGACCAAAGCTCCTACAGACATCAAATAAAACTTTGTCTAACAATCCAAATTCAGATACTCTATATAAGCATACAAGGTTAGTATCTTTACTTGAAATAGTTGGAAACATCCTCCTTGATAAATGTACTTTCAGCTGGAAAGGTCAATTAAATCTGTCTAGACCCAGAAACTATTGAAAATCAGCATCATTCCTCTCGCCCCGTCCAAGTATATCTTGAGGCATCTTGACCAAGACAGTATTGCCTATGAGGTCTCGAGACTCCAATGAAAGGAAACCCATAATTAGTAACTTATAAAACATATCTCAATGCTAATTCAACTTTGAAAAAAAGAGAGAAAGTAATATACTATGTATTGAAATAGAAACACATACCATAAGAGTTCATGATGATCAAGTCCACATTGAACTACGATATGCATAAATACAACAATCTGGTTAGTTCTTACGCAATTTGGTTAGAAGGAAAATAAGCATAAAGTTAAACATGATAGGTCTACAAGACTAAACATAAGATTACCCCAATAAATAATGTATTACTTAAACATGATAGGTAGTAAACTTAGACGATGTAGTAAAATTAGCGATTAGGTGACAATTGTAGGAATAATCCTTCTAAAAAAGAGATTGATAATTGTGAGGAAGATAAACAAGATTGTTGTAGGAAAAAAGCCCATAAAGTATGTACCGGTCAGAATTTTCATAACTGTTCAATCCAGGCAGTTCCCTTAAACCACCAACAGCAGTCAAAGAAACTTTCCATTCTCCACCTTAAAAAACATTGCATTGAGCCTGCAATAATATACCAAACACCGATCCCTTAGTATTAAAAACTTTCAACAGTTCACACAAAAAAATAAAATTCATATTAACATATAAATGGATGTAAGTATGTAACCGAGAAAACATTAAAGGATACCAATTTACCCACTTACTCACAACAAACATGTAGCGTTTTAGTTTTGACACGATAAAACATGTATCGTGATTGCTCATTTAAGTGCTCTTTTTTTACAAGAGGAAACTGAATATGTATTGGTGGATGCAAGACAAGGGGAGGGGTGCAAGAGATAGAGTCAGCAAAAAAAAAAAACTTCTTCACCGTGATACAAGAGAAACATAAGTGAGTTATATGCTAAGACAACCAATCGGAAGTGATTACACTTTGGTAAGATAATGTTGATTAACTTCATTTGCTATCAAGCGAGATGTTGAATGAGAGGCAGAGACAAATCCATGGAGAAAAGTAACTGTAAAACCATATTAGCATCTGTGAATACCTCTAAGAAGATTGAGTTAGAAATCTTGATAAGAATCGTGAATCATTGATTTTCCTTGCCCCCCTTCCAACTTCTCTTCTCTACCGTATAATGATAAAAGGAAACTCATAGGATGAGGATCAAAGTGGAAGTGACAATATATGTGTGGAGTAAGTATAAATCAAGCATTAACGAGACTTTTGCCTAAGCAATACGCATCTAAACAAAAGTTGCAGAGTTTCTTTGTAAGCAAACTTGCCAATTTGTACAAATTCGACAAATACAAGAATGCAATCGAGAAGTTTAAGAATCGGAAACATACTTCTTCTATTTCCTTCTTCGATCTCCAAGCAATGTAAAAGCAGATTTAAAGCATAGAGAACTTGATATATACAAAGATAAAACAACCATTAGATCAAGAGTTATGACTTCCATTTTGAAGAGAAGAATAAAAACAGTGCGGTTATTGGACAAACACTAAAGCTGGGAAAGCATCCAAACATAAATGACCAACATCCAACCATCTCAAACGGTTAAAAGGTAAATACCATGTTGCACTATTCGTGTGCTTCCTTGATATCAAATTTGGCACTATCCGACCAAGTCAAGTAGAAAGCACGCACAAATACGTGAATTTGACATTGAGAATACAAAACATTGACATGAAATGAAATCCTATTAACAACCAACTAGGAGAAGGTAGATGTTAATTCTCTAATCTTTCTCACTGCACAAATCCAAAATCCGACCAACCAATAAATCAAACCTTAATTTGATTTATACCAAAATATACAAACAAAAGTTTGATTAGAGTTGCTAGAGTATTGACTTCATACCAAGAACACTTTGAGTTCTCACGGCTCGATGATGATTTCAGTTCTCATAGGAGTAACCCTAACTTCAATACCGAGTAACCCCGTTTTCAAAGAAGCTCTCTAGAAATAATACTCCTCGGCAACAATCAGAATCGGGATCAAACGATTGATTTCGGCCTCAAAAAAATCATCAAAAAATCGGAATAAATGAAACGGGAAGATGGATTGAATGAGGATTTACCTTTCGTTTCTTACGAAAAACCAAAAACATCATTCAACAACTACAAATCGAAACCAAACGGGAAGAAAACCTAATTTAAACATTTTTCCACGAAAATATCAAAACCCTAGTTTTAAAACATGAAATGGAGAAAACATATTAGGGGTTTTGATGTAAAATTGATGGTAAAGATGATACTATTTTTGATGGTTGGTAAAGATGATACTAATATAGATCTAATGAGAAATTAGGTCTTTTTTTATTCTTCTATTTTTACGATAAAATCATCGGTGGAGTGATTTGGAGGTAGCAGTGACGGAATGATTGGATTTGGTTGTTTCTGATGGTGCTGCTGATGGTGGTGGTAGTTTCCATGAACTGAAGAAGAATGACTGAAGAAAAATGAAGATTGAAAAAGATGGAGGTCGAGTGATAGAAATTTGGAAGAAAATGAAAAAAAAATTACGAAGGCATGGGAGGAAAGAAATAAGGAGGCATGTGAATCACACATGCATGGGAGGAAATATCCTCTGGTATAACTCATCGTGGGTGGAAACATAATGCTACGCATGTGAATGGCACATGCACATTCTGAAGGTGTTACAACCCTGGTGTGACCAAGCATGTGACTGGCACGCCTAAAAAAATTTCGTAACGGCTTAGCCCTGTTACGAATTTTAAAAATTAATGCTGACTCTGCTTTATTCATAATTTTTGTAACGGGCATTTGAATGAAGGAAATTCGTAACGGCCCATGGCCCCATTTAATTGTTACGATTAGGAATTTGGTGTAGTGGTAGTATGGGAAAAAATAATAATGCCTCCTCTAAATGCCAGTGTGGAAAAGATATATGAAGCCATAATTTTGATGGAAAACTTTCCATCACCTTGGAACATGGGGAAGGAGCCATCATAGACCTCACGGAAGTCAGAATTGCTGTTCATATCATCACTTCCATGGACATTCGACAAATGATTGCGAGAGATATAAAGAGAAATATCCATAGAATGATAGACCAAGGCAAGTTGAACCACTTTCGATAGAGGCTGACCACAACCTTTACCATTGCCACCACCACTGAGAAGATCCTGAGCAAATGCGTAAAAAAGAAGATACGTTTTTTAATTGAAGTCCTGTCGAAAGCAAAAAAACCTAATGCAATTCTATTATACACTCATACAAAAAAAAGAGGATTTTCATGATAACGTTCTGAGCGAGTATTCGCAAGAGATGTTGATGGTAGAGAAATTATGAACATTGCGAAAGTCTCGCCACTTAAAGAATGGGCTGACTTGAGTCTATTTCCTTTACGACGAAGAGATTCTGAAAGGTGGAGAAATGCATGATAATCTTTTGGTGGTAAAGTTAGAGATCAACCCGAAACCAAGTGATGATGAAGATGATGAAGCTGAGGATTCATGGACGATCAATAGAATATTGATTAATACTGGAAGTTCAGTAGATATTCTATTTTATCATACTTACAAAACCATGGGGGGAAAGGATGACGATTTGATACCTTTGACTTACAAGATTTATGGCTTTAATGGTACTGCGAACAAACCCAAGGGAGAGATAATCATGCGAATTCCTTTGAAGGGATTATCTTCTGAAATTCTCGTTTCGTGTTTTTGATGTAGAGTCACCATACAATGCGCTGATTGTGCCAACCTTGGCCGCATGGAATTCGGGAGTAGCCTCAACCTTAGTCAATGCATTAAGTTTCCTCATCCTAGTGGTGTTGGAATCATAAGAGGAGATTGGGTTGAAGGAGAAATGTCATGAAATTGATGTAGAGAAAATGTGAAAGAGAGTAACTAAGAAGATCAATTGGAAGCACAATGTCGAGAAAAGCAAAGAGGCGAACGATTGATGGTAGACGCGATGGAACATGGAAGAGAAGGGATTCTTTGCGAAAGCAATGATTGCTAAAAATGAGAACCGGAGAGTATTTCGCAAAGGAGAAGCTGGTATTAATTTTACAACCTACTATTCAGAGGGATGGCGGAGATGATCTTGCGAATAGGTGGGAAGGTCCTTACACATTAACAAAGGTGCTCGAAGGAGGAAAATATGAACTAGAATGAGTGAAAACTGTAGTGTATAACGAAAAATATTTGCGAAAATATGAAAAGAGTATTCTGCGAAACGAGATCATCAATAGTGTGCGAGAACTCAGAGAAACACAAACACAAGGTAACAAAGGTAAGAAACTTAAAATGTGAAATGAGAATAAAATTGATGAAATTGAGCAGTGAAAGAAACAAAGTTGAATGCTAAAGATGTATTTGAAAAGTATCATTTACTGATTAAAGAAAACAAAAATAAGAAATTGCAAAGAATGAGAATGAAGACATGCGTTAATTTCTAAGAAATTATACTCATAGAATGAAGATATGCGATAATTTCGTAGAATTTATGACTTTTATAAAAGAAAATAAAAGAAAATACAAGAATGAACAAAAAAGACATAGGCACCCAATTTTAGCGTACACCCTAGTTCGCGAATAAAATTTCTCAAGAGGTAAATGTAAGACCTAAAGTGCGTCATTCAAGGGGAGAACCTATTACATGGCTCAGGGAAAGGTTACACCGCCCCGGAACCTGGGTCATGGAGATTGGGGGTTAATAAAACCCATCCAGGAGAGGCGCCTTGGATTTTCAACTTAAGCTTATGAATTAAGTTGGACGACTAAGGTGAGAAGGTCTCTCCTAAGGAGTGCAGAACTCGATCAAGGCGCCGAGGTACACGGTTGAGCCAAGAGTGCAGGGGCGTACACAGCCATTCTTGGCAAGTCTTGGCTATGATGCACTCGGCCCGAAGAAAACTCCACTTAGGGTGTGGTCTCGTAACCATGAGCCATATCTCGCAAAGGGATAAGAGGCGCGAAAACAACTGGTTGTTGTTAAGACCAGGATGGGAGGAGCCAACCTTGGATGGTAGAGGTACACCTCCTTGAAGGGTAAACCGGGGGATGATAAGGCGACACCCTCCATTAGGGAGCGCGATAAGTGTCAAAGACGCAAATGTCATGAGGATTTTACCAGGGAGTATTAAGGCTTGTCATATTTGTCCAATGATCCTGCAGAGGCAATAATACCGAGAGAAAGATAAGACGAGATCAATGGGTCGGTGCACGAAAGTGTAAAGACGTCCTGCGATTTCGTCGCAAGACGGCAATGTCATGGGGATTTATTTCGCAAGAATGTTTAGGCATGTCATATTGTCGCACGAAAAATATCCCGCTGAGGCAATAATACAAGAAAGTGATAAGACAAGATTGATGAGTGCCAAATATTGCATATTTATACACCTTTTTATTGGCATTTTACTCATCTTTTGCGCTTAGAAATCAGATATTATCCCATATTCTGTGTTTTCTTTGTTTTCAAGAATAAATATTTGTATTAATTAATTTTGTGTTTTTAGGTAATAAATAAAGTTCGGAGAATTTGAGGAGCCAAAGAGCGAAGAATTGGAGTCGAGCATCTATGGAGCGTAAAATCCAAAGCTCAGTGCGCGCAACGGTTGCAACCCAACAAGTAGCAACTCATCTACAAGACTTGGGCTTGAGCTAGAGCTACCCCACGACCGGATCCGAGCTCCGCTCACTCGAGCCGTCAAGATCTCGCCCGGCTACATCCAACGGTCGCTCCATCAACACATCTATCTCTCGATGATCCCGCACAACACCGAGATCCACCGAGACTCCCCACACCATTCTCGTCCGTTCGAGATCTTCCCCACAGCTAAATCCTACGCTCACAGGCACTCCCCATCAAACCCTCGATGCACCCGTTCCAACACCACAACACCCTATACCTATACCCCCATCGGCAGACCCATTCCTCTCTTCTTCTTTCTCTTTCTTTTTCTTCGCAACCCCTCTGCAAAAACTATTCCCCCATCACTCCGACCACCTCTGCAGAGCGCTCCACCTCCATCTCCTCCACCATCTCGCCTCGACACCACCTCCATCAACAACTCATCGGCCACACCATCTCTCGCCGCACCACCTCTTCTAGCTAGTTTTCTCTCCCATAGCTTCTCTTAACCTTAGAAGCTAACCTAGAGAAAACTAGAGCTAGGGTTAGCCACAACCGACGCATGGAGTTCTGCGAGAGCGATTAAAGACGAAGAGGAAGGCGAATCGAGTATGGGCTGCATTGTTTTTCAATTAATTTCATTTTATAATGAATTAGGGTTTGGAATTATTTTGGAGTTGTGCATGTATAAATATGAGTGATGGGTGTTGATAGAGGACACGCCGGATTAGTGATCTTGTCAATTAGATTTAATTTGTTTTTGTTGTTTTAATTCGTTTGTTAGGTTTCAATGAAACCCTAATTGCATGTATGATTTCAACTATATGTGAAGTATTCTTGCATGCTTAAACTATAAACTTGTCTTCAATCATAGTGCCCAAGGTTTTCTCTCACAATGGATGCCCTGTATCCATTGTAGTTAGGCTATAACTACTTTGAGTATCTTTCAGGCTCAATTTTTAGACCAAATCCGATTCCCTTGACTAGTTGTACTTAATTAGACAACTAGTGCTGGGTCAGCACTTTATTTTTCTTTGAAGCATTACAGGAGAGATAGGTGGTGGAATTGACACCTGCCCTTATCATTCACAGGACAACAAGATCCTAAACTTAGTTGAGCACATAACAGGAATTTAGTGGTGGAATTGAAGACCTTAGCACGCTTTTTGTCACTTTATTTTACCTTAGTTTAGTTTCACTACATGCTACTTCAGCCGTATCGGCAAAACTCCCATTTTGTTACTATGTCACTTGAAATTCAGTTAAGTAGCAAGCCTTAGATCACATAAGGGCACCACAAGTCTCTGTGGTTCGACCCGTACGTGCCCAGTGCTACATCACGACACCGTGCACTTGCGGATTATAACATGTAGGCCAATTTATTTACCCATCTTTCGGGCCTACCAAGTTTTTGGCGCCGCTGCCGGGGACTTGGCGTGTGCCCTGTTGTTCAATTGCTTGCTTTACTGATTTTCATCCTTGTACATATCCCTGTATTTACCCACCTTTTATTGTTATTTGTATTCCCTGTATTAGTGTAACTTAGAGGTATTTTTCTTTTTTTCTATCACTTGTATCCCCTGAAGTTTGTTTAATCCATTGCTTAGTTAATCCATCTTTTTCCTTTGCATTTTATAGCTTTCACTATTCATAGCCACTTGCATATTAGTATCACTTGTAACTTTGTAACTTGAGATCCTAGTCAGTCCAAATCTCTCACTTGTACTTTCACTTGTAGTTTCACTATTACTTTTCCGCTGTGTCAGTCTAAATTGCTCTCAGGCGTGTATTAATATTCGTTATCTTTTCCTTAATCTGCACATCCCAGAGAACTAAATTCTTTGTTGAGCTACAGGCCGGGTTGTGTTCTTGTGCAACTTGTCTTCTTTGTGCTCTGTCTTCTATGCAAGCCAACCCGGGAAGGTAAAGGAGGAGAACACGTTTTTGTTGGAGCTTAAAATGGTTGGATTTGTTCTAGAACTTCGATGAACCTCACTTTTTATGAATAATAAACCATGTCTCCCCGATAACCTAGCTGCTTAGCAAGATATTTCCCAACCCCTTGCAACATAGAGTGCTGTTTTGTTCAACCTTGCAATATTTGAAATTCGTGCAATCTGGGCCTGAGTCGTGAGCATATCCTTGCAGCCCCTTTTAGCCATTGTCTGCCCTGTGCTCAATCCAGCCCCCTGAAGCTGTGATTTGAGCTGTAGTGAGCTGTGAGCTGAGCTCACCTTTTGCATGCTCCAAACTGAGGATAGCCGCATATCGGTGTTAACTTTTGTGTTATGTTGAGTCTTGGGCCCCTGTTCACAAGACAAAATTAGCTAACCTCGTCGAGCAATAATCACTAATTGTCTATCAACTTAATCGCCCGAACATTTCTGTGATGCTTGAGCAATTCTCTTTTACTCGAATTCCACGATTGGGTGTTCATGGCCGATACCTTGAGCTCATCCTTCAGATACCCTGTGCTCAATCCAGCTCCCTGAAGCTGTGAGTTGAGCTGCAGATTGGAGAGCCATTTAAGCTGCAATCCTGAGCCAAGATAACTTGTGCATGATTACTGAGCATTTGTGCATCTGTGCATGTTTAGTGTCGATAAAAGTCTTTGGAATTTCATATTTGAATAACATGCTTGGTTGTATGATAGCCCGACTTAGTTGATTGTGTTTCACCCGAGCCAATTGCCATGAATGCTTGACCCTGTTAAATGAATCACTTTCATTGCATGAAGTTGCAAACTAGCTGCCCGGTGCCCCTGCATGATTATCTACCTTGCTAGGTAACCACCCCCGAAGCTAAGTGAGCCAATTCCATCTCGCCTCGTAGTGTTTGTGCAATGCTCGAGACCTTGTGTGAGGCATCTCGCACACCGTTGATCCTGTTGAGAGTTACATTTGGTGAATTTGTGTTCTCTCGCGGCCGAGAGTTGCACACATTCCCGTGTACCCATTCTCATGCTTGGCCTGAGTTTTTGAATGTTGATGATAATGAGACCTTGTAAGGCCGCCACCGAGCATAACTCTTTAAACTTTGCTTAAGAATTTGTATGAGCCATCTAGCCAAGTGTCTCGCCATCTAGCCAAGAATTTTGCATCATGCACTAGCCACCATGCTAGGTCACCATCCCCGGTTTCCGTGATCTGCGCTTGCTAACCCCGTTGACATCCCTTGCATGCTCTGTGACTTGTCTTGTGTTGTCAATCCTAAGCTTTCTTATCAAACATATCTGGCATAACGGAAATAGACCTTGAATATCATGTGACTTGTTGAATCTACTGAGCCATGATCACATGAGAAATTAGCTTCCTTGCTAGGTGTTGCATACGCCGAGTTGCATGAGCCACCCGAATCTCACTCAACCGGTATGCAGGCAAACCTTAGTGAACCATTTGCACTTTGTGTCTTGTTGATACCCTAAGCCCCCGTTGAGCCAAACTCCAGCCCCCCCGAAGCTTTGCGAGTGGAGCTGTAGTTGTCTGTGATGTGGCTGCGCTTGAATCCAAGCTGTGGTTGTGTACATGTGAGCTATTTACGCATGCTTGACCTGGTGCTAGCTCGCTAGCCCTCATGAGCCCTGTGAGCATTGGTTAGCAAAGATACCTGCAAAACCCCAGTCATCTTCACCTGAGCCTGTGCAAACTTGTTAAATCTGTGACCTGTGATTGCTCTGTGCTGAGCTGCACTTAGAGCTGTGCTGTGAGTTGCTCTAAATTGTCCTAAGAAGTTGTGAGCTGAAGTTGCCATCAACTCACTGCTTGACTCCGAGCTCCACTCACACTTGAGCCACACATAACCGTGCACCAACCGAGGCTGGTGTGCCTTTCTTCGCTAGGTTGTGCATCTGCAACCAAACTGAAGCCCAGTGTCCATAAACTGAGTTGCCAAGCTGGCCTGTGCATTCACACAACCTGGGCTCGTGCTGAAACAACCGAGCCCACAACATCACTAGGCTGCCCACATAACCAACCTCGAGCTTTTGTGTGCACACAAATGAACCTAACCATCTCTGGGCTTATTACACACACGAGCCCGTATCCCTACAGGCTACATTTTTTTCAACACAACTGGGCTGTGCAGATTCAAAAATTTTGGGCTTCAAACAGCAAATCCCAAACAAACCAAAACCAAATTGAGCCCACAACAACTTGGGCTTCCCACATAAACCAAATAAATCCCAAACAAACCAAATCCCAATAAACCAAATTCCCACATAAACCAAAGCCCATTTTCATGTTACATTTGTTAATGTTTGTACATATTTTCTATTGGGTTGACCCGCAACTCTTTAGATTGTTAGTAAATTTTGTAGGACTTGTTAAATTTTTTCTTTTCTTGAATCGGTTTGAGTCTTCTTGTGCATATATTGTGCTAATCGATATGATCTCACCGAGAATGTTGGATTTTGCCTTGACTAACGAAGCTCAACCTTGCTCCCGCCGGCATTTCCGGTAATCTCTTCCCTTTTCTCTTATCAACATAGTTCTCATGGTATGTGACTGTTTAAATTTTTCTATATGTAGACACATTGAGGACAATGTTTGATTTAGGTTGGGGGTGCATTTGCATTTAGAGTTTTTTTAGTTTTTATTTTGCATTTAGAGTTTTTAGTCTTTTATTTCACCTTTTATTTTCAAAAAAAAAAAAAAAAAAAAAAAAAAACTATTTTTGTAAAAACCTCCAACTTTAGAGATTTTAGAGTCACTAGCATGCTTTTAGCTATGTTTACATAGAAATTCGACCGAAATAACGAGAACTTGGAAGTACGGAGGAAACGCAATCGGGTTTCTTAGTTGATTAGAGCGTTAAAGTTGGATTTAACCATACCGGAGGGCTAATTAGGTGCTGTTAGATATTCGGTAGTAGAATTGTGATCACCCATAGTGGAGACTACCCAATTTACATCAAGTGAGGCACCAACCTTCAATTTTTTGCAACTTTCTAGAAAAAGCTGTTGAGTGTGTGTGTCACCGCACGTAAATTAGGGTAGGAATGGTGAGCTACCCAATCTCGCACCATTTTCAACACTACTTTTGATCTCTTGAGTGCTAGTTTTTGTCAATCATGAGGGTGACGTCTAAAGAAAGAAAACTACTTCTAAATACCGATTTGCCGTTAGTATCACTCTCTCTCTCCAATCACAAGACCCATAGAAACACATCGTCGTGGCGGACCGTAATCGAATATTGAAAGAAAGTTGAGATAGTCCAAGGTTTATATGCAACAAAACATGGAAAAGAAAAATGAGAATTAATGAAGTTTATGAAAAATTGAGTTTATCGTTTTATTGTAACTTAGATTAAAAAAAAAAAAAAAAAAAAAAAATCATCAAGTTTTTGTAAAGTTGGAAGTTCGTCATCACCGGTTGAAGACCGAAGATTGAAGACGTTTCTATGGTTCTTACGAGAGAGTGATACTAATTGCCGATCGGGTGAGAAGGTAAGTGAGTACTCCCACCCCTTACTAATGGTTGATTTTCCCTTCTTAGAGATCATTAGAAAAAGATTCTTTTGTCCACACTTTTGTGGAGTCTCAGTTTTATTTGGAAGGTTATCTTCTTACCTACAACGTGTGCGGGATTTCTCTCTTTACTCCCCTTTTGCACACATGAGAGACTAAGCGATCTTTTGAGTGCAAGTATCATAAAACCCTAATGGTGAGGCAGAAAGTCGAGGCTTATGATCACAATCGAATCCAAGTTTCTTTCATATGGTATGGTTACTTCTCGCCCTCACACTTAAGGATGAGAATGCGTTCTTCGATAGTTCTAACTTCTTACTAGCATGCGAAACTCTATGTCCCTCCTAGCTTCTTGGAGGCTTGAGACTTTTTACACTACTCGAAGTTGGAGAAGGTTTTGTGGGTACACCTCTGGTAAACCCTCACGAGACTATAACTCGTCCACTAGGGACACCTAGGGGTTTAAAGGCTTAGTGCATACGCTAAATGCATTCGAGACCTGCGACGGGGGGTATAGTTAGATTTCTTCATTTCTGTTTCACTTGAGGACAAGTAAAATTCGAGGTTTGGGGTATTTGATTAGTGCCAAATATTGCATATTTATACACCTTTTTATTGGCATTTTACTCATCTTTTGCGCTTTAGAAATCGATATTATCCCATATTACGTGTTTTCTTTGTTTTCAAGAATAAATATTTGTATTAATTAATTTTGTGTTTTTAGGTAATAAATAAAGTTCGGAGAATTTGAGGAGCCAAAGAGCGAAGAATTGGAGTCGAGCATCTATGGAGCAGTAAAAGCCAAAGCCCGCGCGCGCGCGGTTGCAACCAACAAGTAGCAACTCATCTACAAGACTTGGGCTTGAGCTCAAGGCTACCACGACCCGGATCAGGAGCCCGCTCACTCAGCCGGGCCGTCAAGATCTCGCTCGGCTACATCCAACGGTCGCTCCATCGCTACATCTATCTCGATGATCCGTACAACACGGATCACACTGCAAGAGACCGGCTACCATTCGTCCGTTCGAGATCTTCCAGCTAAATCCTACGCTCGGCGAGGCACTCCCATCAAACCTCGATGCACCCGCTCAACACCACAACACCCTATACCTACCCCCATCGGCAGGACCCATTCCTCTCTTCTTTCTCTTTCTTTTCTCGCAACCCTCTCGCAAAAACCATTCCCCCATCGCCGACCACCTCCGCAGCCGCTCCCACCTCGTCTCCTCCCCCGTCTCGTCGACACCACCTCCATCAACAACTCACGTCGGCTACACCATCTCTGCCCGCACCACCTCTAGAGCTAGTTTTCTCTCCCTTATCTTCTCTTAACCTTAAGCTAACCTAGAGAAAACTAGAGCTAGGTTAGCCCAGCAAACGCATGGAGTTCTGACGAGAAGCGATTAGACGAGAAGAGGAAGGCGGAATCGAGTATGGGCTGCATTGTTTTCAATTAATTTCATTTTTATAATGAATTAGGGTTTGGAATTATTTTGGAGTTGTTCATGTATAAATATGAGTGATGGGTGTTGATAGAGGACACGCTGGATTAGCAGTCTTTGTCAATTAGATTTAATTTCTTGTTTTGTTGTTTTAATTCGGTTTGTTAGGTTTCAATGAAACCCTAATTCGTGTATGATTTCAACTATATGTGAAGTATTCTTGCATGCTTAAACTATAAACTTGTCTTCAATCATAGTGCCCAGGTTTTTCTCTCACAATGGATTCTGTATCCATTGTAGTTAGGTTATAACTACTTTGAGTGTCTTTGTGGCTCAATTTTTAGACCAAATAATGATTCCCTTGACTAGTTGTACTTAATTAGACAACTAGTGCTCTGAATCGACACTTTAAGCTGTTCTTTGAGCATTACAGGGGAGAGATAGGTGGTGGAATTGACACCCTGCCCTTATCATTCACGGGACAACAAGATCCTAAACTTAGTTGAGCACATAACGGGGAATTTAGTGGTGGAATTGAAAGACCTCAAGACGCTTTTTGTCACTGTTTTTACCTTAGTTTAGTTTCACTACATGCTACTTCAGCCGTATCGGCAAAACTCCCATTTTGTTACTATGTCACTTGAAATTCAGTTAAGTAGCAAGCCTTAGATCACATAAGGGCACCACAAGTCTCTGTGGTTCGACCCGTACGTGCCCAGTGCTACATCCACGACACCAGGTGCACTTGCGGATTATAACATGTAGGCCAATTTATTTACCCATCTTTCGGGCCTACCAAAGATCAATGGGTCATTACATGAAAATGTAAAGACGTCCTGCGATTTTGTCGCAAATACAAAGAGTGGCAAAATAAGACCTTTACTTAGGAAGGCAAAATAAGACCACATAAGAAAATAATACTAAATGTAATTTTGGAAAATTTCAAGATACATCTGATAGCGAATTAACAATAGAGAGATTTTGCAGAAAAATACGAACAAGACTGGGAAAATGACCCACGAGAATCCCGTGCAATATTGCAATTATGATTTATCTCTCATTTGAAAACAAATAACGAGGCAAGTATGGGGGAATGCTTAACGAGATGCAAATGTTATTTGCTTCCACACGATAGATTAACGCATATATGTTGATTATATATTGGTTACTAATCTTTGATTGTTGTTGCGAACAAGAGTTGCTTTTATAACATATGCAGAATAAACAAAAGGAATAGAACTTATATTGAGAGATTTTGGAAACTGAAGGAGTTCGCAGTGACAGATTTACATAAAGATCAAAAAGTAAAAAGATATACAAGTATCACAAAGGCTAATGAAGAAAAGAACAATTATTTCTCGTTCGACTCTTCTTCCTCCTCATCAATCTCTTCTTCAATTTCTTCTTCTTCTTCTTCACTATCGTCACTATCCGAAATGTCTGGAAGTGATGCATTCAGGGGAATTTCATCTAAGAGGCAGGGATATATAGAATGGGAAATGTCACGGACCTTCATGATAGTCGATTGCGAAAATGAAGAATGTCATTACTGGAAGTTGGCGACGGTGAGCTTCAACTGATTCTTGAGCCGATGGCATTTATCATTGCGATTAGATAAATCTTCTGCGAGTTTCATCTTTTCTGCTTCAAGAGATTTAGTTTGAGTCTCCAATTCTTCAATTCTCTTGTGAAAAATCCTTCCGACCTCTTGCAAATATCTGATAACATATCAATAACTCAAGCGAAGTTTATGAAAAATAATAACCAGTAAGAAAGCAAAGTTAACAACCTTCTATGTTAGAGATCATATCTTTGATCAAGGTCGAATGATCAGCTTGGAGACTAACATTTACACCTAAATTATTTCTGGCATTATCTAAGATTTTCGCAGTCCAAGCGAACTCATCATCATTAGTTATAAGGAGAGGAGAACGAACTTGATTTTCTCTTTCGACAAGAACGCCATTCTTACAGTTAGCTTCATCTCGCTCAAGTTGGTTTTCGAGAAGGGTTTTGTGTAATTTTTCTAAAGCTTGAGCACCTTGACTAGTGATGCGATCTTTATCATCTATAAGATTGCTGATCTTAACTCTTAACTTATTAATCTCATCTTTGGAGTCAAGGGAGCGGCGTTTTAAATTATGATCTACTTTCAAACTGCTTCTATGGTCGATTTCTAAGAGATGGAATTTAGATCTGAGCTCATTTAAGGAAAGATAATCTGTTTTGTCATTGGTATAACTGTTTAAAGAAGTATTAAGGCGTTCGAGAAGGGTATCATCATCCATAGAATGGGGAAAGGTGCGAAGAAATATGTCTTTATCAGAAAGACCGTAAATGTCTGCAAAAATGATTAATCGAATAAGGGAAAACAATGGAAAAAAGATTAGAGGGAAAGAAGAAATGCTACTTACCATAAAGTTGGTCATTCGCCTTTTGAAGGCTAGATATTTTATTTTGTTGAGTGGAGGTATCTATTTCCAAGCATTGTTTCTTCTTCTTGTGAAGCTCAAAGAACTTGACTTCTAATTCTTTATTTTTTTTGTGAGATTCCTCCGCAATCTTATTAAGCTTGAGTTCTTCTTCTCGTGCTCTCGTACCTCTTAACTAAGTCGAGGCAATTTGCATAAGAAGCTTTTCCAGCTGCGAAAGAATAAAAAAAAAATCAAAACAAGATATAATTTTGAATTATAATTAAGGCGAAGTAGAGGAATGAAGGTTTACCGAATACCAAGCGAATTTAGGAAACTTGGAGTAGTGATCTAGAAACACCACGAAGATCTCATTATCATCTAAAGAGGGGCGTCGCGAGATGTTCGCAATTGCCCGACCAGTGTTAGTTAAAAAAGGAACGTCGTCTTATTCCTTGTATGAAAAATAAGAATATGCGGATAATTGCGCCATAGATGATTCAGGTGAAGAACCTTCCTTTGCGAAAGAAATATCAACTTCATCATCCATGATTTCATTTGATTGAAGATTTGAAGGAGAGGGAGAGCGAATTCTTCGTTTCTTTGAAGATGGGATGGTTGATTGCTCCTTGCGAAGAATGCCTTTATCCTTGCCTTTTGTTTTAGCAATCTTGATAGGTTCTTGACTTCTAAACAACTCTAATTTCAACTGCGTACGAATGAAGGTAAGAAATATAGGCAACAATATTGTTAAAATAATACAAAAGAGTATTTCTTACTTCATCCGTGATTGCACGCAATCTTTGTTAAGACGCTTGCTTTCCTAGATTTGTTGTAGTATTTTGTTTCCCGCAATCTAAAAATTTAAAGATAAGAAAAGAATGGAATAGGAATAAATGGAGAGTCACACAGCGAGCGAAGTTTGGAAGCATACCTCTACATTTCCTTTTCGGGCCAATTAAATACCCGGGGTTGATACGTGGCGAGATTTCGGGTATACGTTAGAACCCGAGAGATGTAAGGTCCCTTGAGTCAAAGGAAAGACGCACCATTTGTCATCTTTTGGTAGCGTGGAGTTTATTAGTACCAGAATGCCAGTCAATATCTTGCATTAACATCTTTTCGCTGGCAATATTCTCTTTCTTCTTCAAACGAACTCCCAGTGTTTTCCTTCTTCATAGTGATTACTTCGTAATTCTCGAAGAAACTTTCCTGATATATTTCTGGGGATGATCTCTAAATCAGCGAATTTAGGATCTCTAGTTTCGGTGGATAAAGAGACCCCAAGCACCGCACCGCGACGATGGGAAAACTCAAGTATAAGTCGAATGCGGTCTCACACAATTGATAGATGGCTCGCGAAAAGTTCGCATGGGAAAGGATTTCGTAAAACAAAGGAAAACTAGGGTTATAAAGAGGATAGGGAGACCAGCAAGAAGTTGACCGAGCAAGATTATAATTTCTTCATTGCTGTATTGATGATCAGAAAATAATTTAGCAGAAAGTTTAGACTTAGGACCATGATCAGGAATGGTGGATAATGTAAAGCCTTTTTCTTTAAAGTCTTTTTGAATTTCTTCAAATTCATTGCCATATTTGCGACCACTTGGAGGAATTTTTGAGTATGGGAATGGAGAAGAAGTGAAGATCAAAAAGGAGAAGAAATTAAAAAATTATTAAGCGAGAGAGCGGAACTTGGGAAACTTGTGAAGAAAAGTTGTGAGAAAATGAAAGGAAAAGTAAAAAGAAAGCAAAAAGAAGACTAAGAAGGATATATATATAGAAGAAGGAGATCTCGAAGATAAACTCATTAATGCGAAGAGGTGACGTGAACGGTTAAGAAGTGACGGTTACGAAAGACGTGTCAAGAAATAAATTGTAAAAGAAAAATGTATAATTTGTTTCGCACAAATCACGGAAGGATGTCGATGGAAAAGAATAGGGGAAAATGAGCGGCTGCGGTATTTAGAGATAGAAATTCTCATATAATTCTCTTCTTCGCAGAGAAGACATGAGAAGAGGCAAGATGTAGGAGGCGAGAATCTCGATTTGTTATGTCTCGAGTGAAGTTTTAAATAAAAGGTGTTTGCGAAGGCCATCGTAGTGTTGGAGAAGTGATGTAGCGAATGACGTCGGCCTAATCATGAGGAAAGTGTGAAGATTTTGCGAGATTGAAGTTAACTTGCGTAGAATGACGCGAATGACCGACCCGGATCCAAAATAAAGGTTGGCTTAGTTTGTCATCCACTATGTAATATCCTATATAAAGGACCAAGAGACTAGAGAAAGAGATCTTTTGGAGAGGTTGAAGAGAACAAATAGGAGAGAGAAAGTTTAGAGCTATTCTCGATTTCTTTGTACTCTTATTATTCTTGTAAGATTCTTGAGGAAAAATAAATAAAACTTTGATAATTGATCGTGAAATTGATTGGATCATTGTGTAATCTTGTAGGGGTGTGGTTGTAGGAAATCCTGTAACTACAGGAACTATGATTAATTGCATGGATATAGACTCCTAATAAGAAGGCATGGGACCTTATGCTTGGCCTTTTGCATGTCCACCCTATTATCTTTGAAACCCCGATATGGCTAGTCCCCCAAAAGAGTACCCATGGATGATGATCGGATAAGGGAAGCCACCTCTTGCTTTATGAGTGATTTATACTAGCGGGAATATCTCGTCATTGCAATTTTGGTGGAGTTTGAACATGGTATATATATCAATGCTTGACCTGGGAAAGTCGTAGGGATGAGTCCACCCCAGGGTTTATAGCAATGCTTTTAAATGATGAGTTCATGTTGATCCGTGCTTTTTGGATATTGATCCACGGTAAAATTGGTGGTCTTTGTAGTATAGAAAGAGAGAAAGAAGCACAAAGTAGAGGGGAAGAAGAAGGGAGAATTTCATATTCATTAGCACAATAGAAAAACATTAGAGCCTCTATTTATAGGGCTAGACACAAGGGCATCCCAGTAATAAACGGGATTTGCCCTAGATATTCTTAACATAATTACACGTTTATAACACTCCCCGATGACATTGTGTCTAAGCTATTTACCTCATTAAAACCTTGTCGAAATTCCAAAAGGATAAAACACGATCGTAGGGGAAAAGAGTACAATTGAGAAAACTTAGAAAAAAAATTTGGACACGCAAATGTTGCCTCATTAAAACCTTGACAAGGAAAACCCAATGGGAAAAACCTTGATGAAGGAAAGAGAGTACAACGTGATAGTCCCGATAAAATACCTTCTAATTTGATACTCACGATATGTACTTTAGTTAAATCTTGGCTTGCAAATCTTCGAGTCGAGCCAATTTCAGATGAACGAATTTCTTGAATGCTGGAGATAACAATGTTTCGTGAGAAATTTCCAAGTTGATGAAGTCTTCTTTTGTGTTAGTCTTACAATGGTAGTGGTCTTCAGCTTTTTTAAGTACATTGAGGACTTGCTTCTTGGATTCCTAGCTTCCAGAGATGATTTGCAAAAGCAGTTGATGTGCTTTCTTCACCAAAGTTCCAATATGTAGTTATAGTACCATAGGTGAGTAAAGTTTGTGATCATACCATATATGGATCGAATGATATCCAAATTCCTAAGGGTTCTTATGTTGATGTGGTCTAACGAAAGAATGACCCTAGTTAATGGTGGGAATCCACCAAATAACCAAAATTATACAACTCCCCTTGGATGACCACCATGTTGAATAAATTGCCTCACTAAAACCTTGCCAATAAAACCCAAGTGGGAAAAAATTTGGACGAAGGAAAAAGAGCACAAATATCAACATTTTTGAAAGAAAATCAAACGTCAACGAGATGTTGCCTCGTTAAAACCTTGTCAGAAAACCACATGGGATAAACCGAAATTAAAGGAAGAGAGTACAACTTTTGACGTAAATATGGATGCTAACCCAACTATATGAGTTTTACAAAAGAAAAACATCAAAATAATAACTCTAGTCTATTTCAAAGACTTGAAGTTTAAGCTTTAGCATAATTCCAAACCGTAGTTTTGAGAAAGAAAAAATAGAATTCATGTTTGCTAAAGCGTGATTTTTGTGTTTTTAAGGACTCCTCAAGAGACCCATAAAGTTGATAGCATCAACTAATTAATCCTAGGATTTTTGGTTTTGTACCAAATTTCTAAAAACACATGAAGGATTGTTAACTTGATATAATCAAGTCAAGTGGTTAATGAATATAATTTGAATCCTACAAGGATTACAAATTTGAATATGTTCTCCGACCACATACTAGTCCTTCAAGGACTATCACGCTAAATGTGTCTTATAAGAAGAACAATTGTTGAACCAATCCTAGGGTCTAATCAAAAAGAAAAACCCTCAAATCGTTTTACAACGAGAAATTTCTCGTATAACGATTATGACTACACTAGCTCGTAATTAATAGGTTTGGCATTTTTAAAGTGTTAAGTTTTGATCCAAAAAAAATTGCGTTAATTGAGAAACTAATCCAACTTAATTTGGATTGTATGCCAACCAATCACATATGTCTATATCCCTCTGCGAGAGGTCGTGGTTCACAACCACCATCATTTATTATTTCAAAAACTAATATAAACGAATATTTGACAATTTATAGCTACTACATCCCACATAATTCCCAAATGTATGCATACTTTTGAAAAATTCAAAAATTTAATGGGTACCGGTGCTCACGCAGGCGTTATAATCTCCTATTATTCAAATGAGGAGATATGAATTTTGAGAATGTGGATTCGTAAACTCAATTGGAGCACTACCTATAGCTTCTTTATAGAACGCTACTTATCTCGCTAGATGTGATTGGATTACCTCTTAAGAGGCAAAGATTAAATAAAACCAAAATGAGATATTCCACACCAATCTTATATGGCAGCCTTTATCGATTGGATCATGATGGGAGAAAAATTGATATAACTTTTAAGTTAATGAACACTAACATTCGATAATGTATAGTCTCCCCCTGATTATGGCGGAAATATTTTCATCTCATATACGAAAAAAATTCGTTGTGTATTATCCGATTAATTAGAGGACATATACTCATTATAATTTTCGAATTTTAACAATACAGCTTGACCGTAGATAATGACTTTAAAAGCCATAAAAAAATTGTCCTAAAAAATTGTATTCTACTACTTAACATACAATATAAAATCAACCCCGAGATTTTAATGGTTATCGGAAAAATATGCAAAATAAAATCTCTAATAATTTTGTGACATATAGGGCGATGAGATAATTATTGAGAATAAATTTATGGACACATTCTTTGTCAAAGAAAATTATATCAAGATCGATATAGTCACACAAGGACTAATTATATGGCTCTAACAAGTAGGGTCGCACTTTGATCTTTAGTGTCCAATTCCAACTACAAGTGGAACAACTTAAAATTTTGGAGAATAATACAAGGAAGAGAACTAAAAATTGCTAAATATCCCTCAGGAACGCATCAATTCACCATCTCATTGATATTTGCAATTGTGAATAATACATGATAACGACATCTCATCCTTTTAGGATCCATAGAGAAATTTAATTCCAATTTGGTTTTAAATGATTCTTTTGAGAAAAATAAAGAAATCATTAAGGTATTCTTTGTCGAGAATAATCTACTTTTTGGTTGATGACGTTCTTTGAAGAGATAGAAATCAATAACCTATATTGGCTAAAAGTTCTTAGTAGCCAATGTTTAAATCACGATGGGGAAAAACCAATATTAATTGGTTTGTACAATTGACAACATTATATCGACAAATAAAAATATATTGTCGTTTTCAATATCGCATAGTCAACCATAAATCACACCACGATCTTCGCCTAATGGACAAAAAAGATACCAAAAATTAATTGGGCGTAGGTTTTTCAACCATGCATGTAATTAGTTACCGTAAGGTAATCAAAAGTGCGATAACACCAATTTTTGGTGATTACGGTCCTCATTAAATGAATAGAAATCAGAAGCCATCTTGCGATGGATTTTTCTTTTTCTTTCTCTATGTAAAGAAAATAGAGAAAAAAGAAAATTGAACTTGTTAACCAAAAGTTAATCACCACACCCCATAAAAATAGACCATGCCTTTTTAGGATTTATACAATGGATTTTAATTGCTCCTTATTCTCGGTGATCGGGCGTAGCAAAAAGCTACATGAAATCCAACAAGAAAAAATACACCACTAGGGGTGTGGAAACACAAATGGGTGACTAGCCCATAATATGTTACCAAACAGATGAAAACAAAAATAATAAAAAAAAAAAAATCAAGAAGCTCGTGAAGCATAAGATGTGGAAAAAAAGAAAACCAAATAACAATACCGGTTAGTATGTGCCTTTTGTCTTCATCGGACATCGGTATAGATGTCTTATGCATACAATTCAGGATGACTGACTAATCCAACCCTACAAAGATCCTTAAAGCTTGGTGGCGTAACAGGGGTAAGCCTTGCATGTGATTATGCCACCAGTACCAATTCTTTTATCTCCATCACGTGTATCAACTCCAAGCAGGTTATGATCTTGAATAATAACCTATTACAAATTGATCAATCACCTGTGTACACAAACGAAAGAGACAAGATAGATGTTAATATGTAGGAGGATTCATGAACTTAATGTTCCGTTGATTAAATAAAAGATAAAACTAAAATAAAGAACAATCCCGAACATATCAAGTATTTATATGTTCCTTTTAACAATAAAGGTACGAAGATTCTCTTAAGAAAATAATAATAATCAAAAGAAACTTAAAAGAAAAAAATAGGGTTTAGAAAAAAAAAGAAAAGAATCCTTTTTCGTTCAATGATTAGAGCCACGTGCGTAATAACGTCTTGTAGTATAGAGAAAGAGAGAAAGAAACACAAAGTAGAGGGGAAGAAGAAGGGAGAATTTCATATTCATTAGCACAATAGAAAAACATTAGAGCCTCTATTTATAGGGCTAGACACAAGGGCATCCCAGTAATAAACGGGATTTGCCCTAGATATTCTTAACATAATTACACGTTTATAACAGGTGGGATATAAGCTGAATTGTCCACTATTTTTTTGGTTGAGTGAATTGAACATAAGCTAAAACAAAGTTTAGGTTTGGACTTTGGATTATACTTTATGATAAGATCTTAGTGAGCCAGACATAAGCTAAAACACCATTACCAAATTCATATCTTCCCCTGGGTCTTGAAAAACCAATTAACATTTTAAGAAAGGGGAAATTAAGAAAATGCCCATGTGGGGAAATGTATTTAAGAAAATGCCCACGCTTTTTTGAAAATTAAAAAAATGCCCATGAATTGACCTTTTCCGTCCCGTTTTTTTGAAAAAACGGCTAACGGCCGTTAACGGCCGTTACATGATATGTGGCACAAAATCGGCTATGTCAAAAGACATTCTAGCCCCTAAGTCAGTTGGATCGGTCCGAGTTGAAACAATGACTCAACTGAACTACTCGGCAGTGAGGACTGGCTTTTTCAGGCATTTCACCGAACATCTAATCTGCGTAACTTAGACAATGAAGAAATATAACTTTGCCGGTGATTTTTTTAGCCATTCTTCTGGATCCTTCTCTACAAAGCATAACCCATCACTCTAAATCATTTATAAACACTAAACGACCTTAATTTCTCCATCGTTGTTCCAAGAAACCAATGGCATTGAATCAATTATAATGGCTACAGTTCAATAGGAAATTCTCAAACTCAATAGGCCATTACAACAAATAATATCTTGAACAACACTATCAGCAATATCCTGGAAGGTTCATTCATTTAAATCATCATCACCTTGGAATTGCTAATCTGCAATAGATCTCTAGTTATAACTGCTGCCAAAACTCCAAACCAGACCAGATAGTTAATTGCCAAAGCCTAGTACTTCAATTGCAATTAGTCTCAGTTCCAGACAACAGCAAAACCCCAATTCCATCCCTTCTTCAATTACATCTCAAAATTGCTCCGGTTACATTTAACTTCAAAACCCCCAAAATTTTGTCCAACACCAATTTGACCACCGAACACTACCACATCAAACATTATATGTCAAAGAACAACACCGTTAACATCAAACAATGAATTAAAAATACGTATAGGGAAGAACATCAAACACTATCCACAAAAGAGGCGCCGTTGTTTCCTGCAAAACTTACCCGAACCTGTTTATTGATACCCAAATCTAATAAACAAGTACTGATCGAAGAGGAGAAATAGAGGTAGACAAGATGGTCCCTAACTTTTAATGGTTGGTCCTTCCATTCAAACAGCAAATTCGTTTCTAGTTACTACTTAATGTTTGGACAAGAATAACAATTTCCATTAGCAAAGTGGACACCGTTCTTTCCATCCGCCCTTTATTTGTTATTCTAGCAACGCCCCACTTGCTTTTAATTAGCCCTAGACCTAGTTAGGAATTTTGAGCCGTTGATTACTCAAACAGACGGTAAATGATGATATCCTATGGAAATGGGCAGTTTAGTAATAGCGCCCACCAAAATCTCATTTCCTCAGATGAGAAATTGACCAAGTCCACGAGATTTTACTACTTTTGTGGGGCCGGATGGAAATCATAACGGCATGGGCATTTTTTAAATTTTCAAAAAACGGGCATTTTCTTAATTACACTTCCCCACATGGGCATTTTCTTAATTTTCCTTTAAGAAAAACCCATAAAGTATTCATCGATTCGGATTTATATTATCAATCGCGCACAACAGCATAGTGAATAAGATTAGCAATTCAGTTCTCACCACCAGCACCATATTAATTTCTCGGCAACAATAACTCTCCCTAAAGCTTCCTCTTCAACAGGATATCTCCCTTGACCACTTGGAAAATAAAGCCTGGATTCATATTTCTCAAGCTCTTGATACCTAATCCGTGGCCATATTTCTTTCTTCTACTAACACCACTCCAATTCTTGTGCAAGCACATGGATTACTTAAAGTTTCTAAAAAGTTGGTTGGGGTTCGTACTTCTTGCCTACCAGCTTCCCAAGTAGGCATCTTATCGAAGAGTTTTCAACCAAGCAAAATGTTATCTCTTCAATGCATCTATCTACCTTCAATGAAATGAAAGCACCTTTCCGTGGACTGGAGAAACCACCTTGTGACATCAGAAGACGAGACCCTGTGGTAATAATTTTCGTAAGGATATTCAATGCAAACTTGCTAAGACCAATTGGTCTAAACAGTTTTAGCACCATTGACTTATTACATATATCAATTGAGGCCATGGCATTTATTCTCCTGGTCTGTCATGATTTATTCTATAGGTCTGGATTGTACCCTCCTTGAAGGTCATTCTGAGTTCTAAATAAACAAAGGGGGCTTTTTGAAACATCAACAGTTCTTTCAACGATGGATTATACTTTTAGAAGCATTTTATTTGCATCTGACCATTGCCATGTGAGTTCCTCTATATTCTTTTCCAAAACAGCACCTCTTTTCTTTTTCCAAATCTTCTGCTGAAACTGAACCTATTATATTGCATAAACAAATAAACAAGTAAACATTGAAGTTCACAACAAATCTTCATTTAGACCGGTAGATCAGAAATCAAATTATCAATACCTCGGAGCAAAACTCTGCTAGGACTGATATAGCTTGTGATAATAGTTCAGGCTTGTCGACAGGCACAAGCAATTCCATGATTTGACACGCACCAAACTCTTGCCATAATAAAATATTGTATGGTCTAAGATTATAAGGGTATATTCTGTCATAATAAAATAAATCAGTTAAGTCAGACATGACTCAAAAAACAACACATTTTTTGAGCCGGACTCCACGACGGACCCGGATAGGTGATTTTAGTCAGATCCGCAGAAAGAAAAAAGAAAAACAGGATTGTTAGTGGTTGTACCAAAAAAAACCTGGAATTTGAATTCTGAACCCACTTACAACGGTGTGGGGAGAGTTTTTTTCTTTTCTTTTCTTTTTCTTTTACCTAGGCTCGTAGGAGTAATAGTTCCCAATCCCATTGGTATTCTGACTCGATTGTTTCCAACTTAACTTAAAGTGGTGCCAACCAGAATGAGAACTTGATCTAATAGGCTGGCTGCGGTCATCACATGCATGTTCAATCAAGCACGAGTCAGCAATATGTTCGTGGAAACACAGTATTCTCAGTTAATCTTTATGTTTGTATTTTTCTCTGCAGACTGACACCAAAAAGGATATTCGCTGTATCTGTGTTTTTGAGACAATGCCATACCGGTTGGATGAGAGCACTGGTTACATTGATTATGATCAGGTACTTAGTTTGGAGAGCTAGTGCTCAGCTTGTTCGAGTTTAATTATTGGTCGTAACACAAGTTCACAAGCATAGGAATAACTATTTTTATTTGTTCTGTAATTTCCATTACCAGTTGGAGATAAGCCAATGTTGTTCGTTTGGGATCGCCCGGATCGCACGAGGCCGATCCCGATCCCGGGCGATACCACCGGAGTAACTCGGCCGATCCCAACATGTACATATGAGGAGTTCAAGGAGCTGGACAAGCATATATTTATACAAGGAGATTGAGTAATTGGTCAATCAAGTTACACATGAGAGGAGATTTTTTGGGATTGGATCCGAAGGAAAAGAAGAGAGCTTTGTTTAGCCCTAGTTGTTGGAGCAAGTGCAGGTGCAAGTTCTTCCGGCCAAAACTGATTGTTGCTTGTGCAAGTGCTTATATACCCTTCTGTGATTATGCACGCATTCGCCAAGTAAGTACATCCGAGCTCAATTGGCCTTAATTTCAGTTTATGTTTTTCTTATGGCAACTTTGGACTGCGGCAATGTGAAATCATTGCCAGTTGATAATGCTCACTAGCGGTATCATTTCGCTGAATGTTGCCATCAATATTCTCAACATATCGGTATTTAAGGGCCCAGGTTTCATTTCCCATTGTCATACCTGTGTATTTACTTTTGTACGGGTCTGCCTACCAACTGAAAAGTAATCTTTTCACGGACTTGTAGGTGTGCGACAAGCAAAAAGCTATATTGCTGGCAGACATGGCTCACATCAGTGGGCTTGTTTGCTGCTAGTGTCATCCCATCTCCATCTGAATATGCCAATGTGATCACCACTACAACACATAAATCCCTTCGTAGACCACGTGGGGGGATGATTTTTCACATAAAGGGATTGAAGTCAACAAACAAGGCAAAGAGGTCTGTTTTATTCAGAAATGCAAATTTTACTTTTTTACTTTATCGTTATAGGCCAGCTTTTGGATCCGTATTTGTTCTTGGTTTTGTATCCTTTCAGGATTTATGTGCTCTTTGATTTTGAATGGAGATTCCACATCTAATATTTCATTCTGTCTTGAAGGTCATGTACAACTATGAAGACATGATAATCTAGCTGTCTTCCCCAGGCTTAAAGGAGGTCCACACAATCACCCAATTACTGGATTAACAGTTTGCCTAATGATCTGCATCTTTTCTAGGTTGGTTATCCTTTTCTCACCCTTCTCACTTTGGTGGAAGAATATGCGATTACGGTCATATGTATGTTCCATATTTGAATGTTACTCTTTAAGATTTCTTCATAAGGTAGATGCACTCAAACACACACATAAGCATCTCGTGAAAAGCATTGTCCTTTAAAAAAATGACATTTCATTCTGTTTATTCATTCATGTGTTACGCTACAGTTTTTATAAGCATTCTTTGATTTGCCATTGTCGGTCCTCTTGAGATTCACATGACTAGATTTGCCAATTTACTTTGATATGATTTAAGTTTTTTCTCGGAGCTGTATAAGCAAAATTTGTGGAGATTTTTTTTTTTTCAAATCATATGATGCAGGCAACTACCCCTGAGTACAAGGCTTATCAAGAACAAGTTCACGTTGCAGCTGAAAGGGGGACTGCTGCGAGTTATGGTGTAGACTAGCTCTTAACCGTGCAGCGAAACGGCACGGGCATATTTTCATCTCGGATATTAAATTTAGTAATTTTTATTAATTATGGAGTTTACTTGTCATTATAAAGGAACGTAAAATCAATAGATATTTTTATTCTTCATCCACTAATCTTTTATCATGTATTCATATATGATTCCTTAAGTATGTTTGATAGTTTGACATTCTCCCAAATAATGTATCTTCCCAGTAGGCTCCAATCGTAATTATTTTTCACATATTCTTCCACAAAAAAACCAACGATATTTAATATGTTTTATAGTTTGCAAAGACAAAAAAATATTATCAATCATTTTGAAACGGTATTTCCCTTTGTGCATCTCCCTTATTTTAGTGACCGTAAAACCAAAATATCGAACTATGTAGGTTAAAAAAATTTAAAACACTCGAACTCATTCATCCCGTAAATAATTGTGTGCATTATTAACAATGTCAAGATTCTTGTTGATTTTGTCCCCTTTAAAAATGGTCCAAAAAGATTAAAACTCGAGAATGGACTCTACAATACATATTACATTGTATGTTTTATAATCCGAATAACATAAATACATACTAATTCATTTATCCAAGTCATTGTATTATAAAACGTTAAGCCATTTCAAATGTCAACCCATTCGACTCGTAAAATATATATCTCCAATTCTTCAAAATCGTCGGACAATCCACGACATTGATCTTCTAAATGTGAGGTTATTCGCCGCTTAAAAATATAGCTAGTAGTCAAATGGTTAACCACTTGACCCAATGCCAATAGACTATGTTATCCATCATTATTGAACAAAATAACATTCTACCATTTAATAAGAAATATGTGAGATTATGAAATTACTCACTGGTGCAATTTGGTCACCAATACTTACGACTACAAAAACACCATCCACCATTTTTGTTGTTACTTAAATAGCTTCCATCACCATTTCCAACCACACGACAACGTTTTTTCCTTTACACCATTGTGATCCACTTAATAAATGTTGGCCAATTTAGACATTAGTTAATCGAATTATATTTAATATCATTATTTAATAAAAATATTTGTTAATAGAATAATTTAGTTATTATCGTTTTGATGCAACGTCTACCATGGAAAATTAATATAATGGTTATTATGCAAGATAAATGAAAAATTAGTAATTTGTTAAATAAATTTTAGACGTTAGATAAATTTTTAATCATTAGTTATGAGAAACACTTACAACCTTAGATGTATCTATTGCAAGAATAAAATGACAATTGTCCAACAAAAAGTTAGAAAGATTATGTCAATTTTAACCCTTTTTATTTTTTTGTTGGCTTTATATAACCTTTGATAATTGTTTTTCATATTTTTTAATCATTATGTTTCTCACGTAGGTTGAACGAATTATATGTCTCGAAGAAACCACCGAGTGAAGCATGTAGTGAGACCTACTGAAAAAATCAACCAAAACTTCCGTAATAACATTTTTTGTTCCAACGACATACAATAAACATTTTTTCACTACTAAGATTGAACTTGCACCATCGCCATCGTAATGACTCATTACCACTACCTTTTCCACCACCATCACTATCGCCACCGCCTTCCATGCATCACCACTCTCAAACACCACCTGGTTATCCCTAATTTCTATTGATATAATTATTATTTATTTAATAAAAATATATTTAGAAAATGGAATTGGTTAAAAGAATTTTAAAAGTTATTATGTTTCTTAATTAAGAAATTTATTATTTATTTAATGAAATATATTTATTAAGATAATTATAAGACATTTATGATAAGAGATTAATTAAGTATTTATTCTAAGAAATTAATGATACAATAATGATGTAAACAACCACAACCATAGATTTAGCTTTCCCCAAGAATGAATCCTGACCACTCGTTATCTAGGCTAAGTTATTATGTTTCTTAATTAAGAAATTTATTATTTATTTAATGAAGTATATTTATTAAGATAATTATAAGACATTTATGATAAGAGATTAATTAAGTATTTATTCTAAGAAATTAATGATACAATAATGATGTAAACAACCACAACCATAGATTTAGCTTTCCCTAGAATGCATCCGGACCGCTCTTTATATAGGCTAAGTTGTCCATGCTATGCTTTATAAGGGAGATATGATTATTGGAAGGGATATTTTGGAGGTGGTTTTGCCCTCGAGTGTTACAAAGGATTGTGACCTTAATCCTCTAAAACATAGTAGTGAAAGTAGTGGGTTTGTGTTATCTCAAGTTGAGAAGTTAGGATAAAGTGCAGAAGGGAGTGGATATGGTTGGTGCGAAAAAAATTCCGAAGACGATCTGGAAAAAAAATTACAATGGTTGGTGGTTTTTACTGTATATATCCTAGACGATGTTGATAAAAGTGTGGTTAAACATCTTCATAACCACATTTTCTTTGTAAAATCCTATTTTTAGTTGATCATAACAGGCTTCCATGTTGAGTAGTAAAACTAGCCCCTACTGTTACTACTGAACTACGATATTAGGCATACGTAAATCTTTTAGGACATACCAAGTAAAGACAAAAAAAGGAGCGTAAATAGCAAAATCAAGCCCCTTAACCAAATATTTTTGGTAATGGCAAATCTTGCCCTTTTAGGATTAGTGTTAATACTAATGATTAGTTAAAATAATTACGATTAGTGATTAGTTTTAGGATTATTTAGTTATTAATTTTGTAGATAAAAATTTTGAGTAAAAAAAAAAAAAAAGTTAGGTTTTTTTAGAAGAAGGGGAAAGTGAGAAAAAAATTTGTGTAGATTATTTAGTTATCCTTGAATTGTAGTCATTTAAGTCCCCATTTGCTGGGGTCTAGGGGCAAGGGGCCCCTGAGGAGTGCGAGACGGCGTCTCGCGAAATTTTCCAACATATCTTATGTTTAATCTCACTTTTGTAGGTTAAAATCATCAAAAGTCTGTGTTTTTCACTAAGGTTCGGCGAAGTGCGGATGAAGCGGTTCGGCTTGCTTGAAAGTGTTGATTAAGAGCCGAACCTACCTTGTAGACCGAGGAGTTCGGCTTGGTTGAATTGTCTAACAAGTCGAACCTACACTTGGCTAATCTGGAAGAAAAAATGTTTAGGTTCGGCTTATATTTAAAAATTGTAAGCTTAGGAACTCCGTTGGAAACACATTGTTCGGCTATTTGAATAAGTAGAATATAAGCTAGGAACTCGATCATGTACATTTCTCGGTTAATAATTTTGTATTGGTTTAAGACATATTGTGAATATCGTAATAGCCAACCTCGTAAATGTGCTAGGTTCGGCACATATTATGATTATCGGGTCGTAGAACCCCAGTGCATCTCTTTTCGTGACTAGGTTCGGCTTGAAATTTCATGAAATTTCAAGCCGAACTATTCATATACACTTGCAAGAAGCTTTTGTGAAGAACAGTTCGGCTTAAAAACGCAACTTAATTTTAAGCCGAACTCCAACATAGAATCGTCATTTAATCGATGAAAAGCTGCAAATAGGAGATTGGGTTTGTAAAACTTACTTTCTTATCCTCGTTTCGGAGTTGGAGATGCAGTTGGTTCAATTCTCAGTTCAATTGGTGGTTGATTTTAGTTTCTACACCTTCATCTTCAATTGGTTCTTCTTCTTCAATTGATGGATTAGAAGGCGATTTGGTTTGCCTAGTCCCTGCTTTTCTTTTGTACGAGTCATTATGTAGTTCAAAGTTTAATCGACAATCAAATTTTTACGAATCGACAATTAATCACGGTGATGAAATTTTTTTTTTTTCGCGGGAGGAAGAGTTCGGCTAGAGGAGGGAAGAAGAAGAGATGTTAAGGAAGGCGATTTTGATGTTTTAGAAAACTGATTTTAGATTTTTGTATTAAGGGTATATAGGTAATTGAGCTACCCATAGGTTACCCCTTATAAGGTCACCCAAGATGGGACTATCATTTTGTATGCCCGGAAAGTTTTATGTATGCCTAATATCATAGTTCATATTTTACTACTACCAAATCATTAAACTGGGCTGGACTGAACTGAACCCAAGTGATTAAAAAAGTTTTGAACTTCTCCTGATTAAAAAGTCACTCCACTAGGAGTAGCATTTTTTTTTTTTTGAAAATTACTTAAATTGATAGGAAAAGATTACACAGGATACTCTGTGATGTTGGTTACCCTTATCTCTTCAAATTGATTTGAGATATTGGTGTCTACCAACATGAGATTATCCCTAGATTGTGAACCAGACATATCAACTGAAAAAGAAAAACTTAAATCTGACAACAAGACATAGTTTAAAAATAGAGGCATCAACAACCAATGTTGTTTGTGAATTTCTTGTTTCCGCGCTTCCTTAGCTAAAATGTCTGCCGCTTCATTTCCTTGTCTGTTAGAAAACATAAAGCCCAAAAAGTTGTCACAGGTCTTCAGAATCATCACTGCTTCTGAGACTATGGCTTTGTTCCTCCAAAAATCTTTGCTTTGCTTGTATTGAGCATAATATAATATCCTTTGGCAATCACCTTCAACCCAAAAATTCTTTAACTTCATGGTCTTTGCCCAAGTTGCAGCCTCTAGCATGCTCGAGCCTCCCGCTTCTTGCCGAGGAAGCCCTGAAAGTCCTAGATGTAGCTTGTGTTGCATTACCTCGTGTCACATCTCAATATTATACCATAACCAGCAGGAGAGATAGAGTCAATCCACGATGCATCAAAATTAACTTTGAGTTGATTAGCCTGAGGTTTTAACCATCCCTTAGTACAGTATTTAACTGGTAACTTAAAACAAGAAGAGCTAGTAGAACCTCCCCTGTTTTAGTTGTCTCAATGGAGACCAAAAAGCCAAATGTATACGAACGGCCGGGGATAATTGAATACTTGTGGTTGATTTGGATTGGAAGATTCTTATACATCTTTCCTTCCAAATCAACCAAAATTTAGTGGCCATAATTTCAATATCAATGGTATCATACACCCTCGCTATCCAATTTGTGTATAATTGAGCAAAAGAGAAATCTATATCATTACTAGCATTTATTCCCACTACTGGAGGTAATAAGGCAAATCGATTTAGCATATGGGCATTCGAAAAAAGATGCTTTAGAGATTCACATTCATGCTCGCTTAAAAATGCATTTCATGTCTATATCATCCTTATGTTCCCCTAGTTTTTTTCTAATGTAGAGCATTATGAATGCATTTCCACAAGAAAATTTTGATTCTTTGGGATACATTCAAATTCCAAAAGCTTTCCAAAAGGCGTTGATTTGAGAACTAATGTTTTTCAATTAACGGATGTTTAAGAATTTTGTACATTGACTTAACATAAAATTCCCATCATTGGTAAGAAGCCATCTTAACCTATCATGCTTTAGTGAACCATTTATATCGGTGAAAATTCTAATGCCTAAAAATTTTTCCGCAATTTAGGAGCAAAGTTACTTAACTTTCATAACATTCCACTTCTTTGTATTTGAGTTCAACAACTTTCAGATACAAGTGTTAAAAGGTTTTGTTGAGTACCACAAAAAGATATGAGATTTTGTGTCATACCTGGTATCCAATTATCTGTCCAAATGCGTATGGACTTACCGTCGCCTACCTCCCAACAACTGAACTTATGAATTAGAGAAACTCCCTGCATAATACAACCCCAAATCCATGACGCATTATAGTGTTTTTTGGAATTGAAAATGGTTGTTTTTCTAAAATATTTGTTCTTAAGAACCGAACCTAAAAGAGTGTTTTGTTGAGTTGCAATTCTCCATGCTAGCTTAGCTATCATTGCCTTATTCATTTCTTTGCTTCCTTAAAACCCTAAACCTCCCACTTCAAATGGTTCACACATGAAATTGACTAATGGGATAAAAACCTTTAGAATGTTTACATTTTTACCCCACCAAAAGTCCCTTTGGAAAACATCTATTTTGTCGAGTAATTTTTCGGTAAAGAAAAACATCCCATTTGGTAAATAGGCAAACTAGACAAAGGCGGACTTGATGAGAACTTTTTGCTTGCTTGGACCATAGTTGTACCGTTCAACCGAGAGCTTTGTGTTCCATGTTTGTAACTATCTTATCAAAGGTCTTAATTTTTGATCTATCCACAAATAAAGGGGCTCTAGATAAGAGTCGAGTAATGCTTATTTTCTTAATCTTCATAAGTCTAAGCATTCTTCGTTGATGTTTAGAGTGTATTTTTTACTAAAGAAAATCCCGATTTAGAGAAGTTTATTAGCCTGACGATGCTTACTAAATTGATTGATGATGTTTAAAAGGTTTTTGACTAACAAGACTAGCCTTTGAGAGCAATGAGATGTATCATCCCCGAAAAGTAAATGGGATATAGGTATGCTATGTCTAGAAATTTTAATGCTGTTATGTGTTTGCTTTTTTTCTTTTCTTTGAAAGAGGCCTGAGAAAACATCCATACAAATTAGGACAAGGTAAGGAGATAAAGGATCTCCTTGCCTTAATCCTCTAGTAGGAGTAAATAAATCTCTAGGTTTGCCATTTAAAAGAAGCGCAATTGAAGCGGTTGATACACATTGATGTATTAGACCTGCACCATTCCTTACTAAACCAAAGCCGATAAAGTCCGAAGAAAGAAGTTCCAATTGACCCTGTCAAATGCCTTCGACATGTCAATTTTAATACCAAGTCCACCATTTTTGTTTTCATTTTTTTATAGAATGTACCACTTCATGTGCCACCACTATATTGTCTCGTAATTTGTCTAGAAGACACAAAAGGCCGTAATCGAAAAGGAGAAATCATTTTCTCTAAGTGAATTTTTTAATCTATTTGCTAAAAGTTTAGATAGGATTTTGTACGTCGTGTTCTTTGAGTCCTATTGGTCCAGAAATCACTAGGCATTTTTGGTTGTTTTATTTTGGGAATTAAAAACAGAAAAGTTTCATTTAATTTAGGATTGATTGTTTTGAAAGAAAGGCGTTTTGAATAATTGCCACTATTTGGCTTCCTATTAAGGACCAATTATGTTTGAAAAAACTCACTAGGAAACCATCTCGGCCCGGTGATTTGTTAGATTTCATAGATTTCACTACCATCCAAACTTCTCCGAACATGGGACCCGTAATAAATCTCGTTGTCCTCGCTTTCGAAATGACTTTCGGAATGAGAGTCATAAGTTCATGATCAGGAGTCGTAGGCGAGACAGTAAAAAGAGTTTCAAAATGTGTTTTCAGTTCCTCGGCAATTTGCGTTTTTTGTTTCAAAATTTCCCCATTTTGATTCAAAATACAATCAATACGATTCGTTTTCATCTCTTTAAAGTTTTGATGTGAAAATACTTAGTATTTCTCTCACCAAGCTTAACAAAATTGTCTCTTGACAATTGTTTGGCAATTTCCTCTTGCGTGTCATCAGATTTTCTAGCTCTAAAGTTTGATTTAGAAAAAAGCATTTATTATGGTAGTTTTCTATTTTGTTTGAATTTGGTCAATACTTTTTATGACCTTTTGATTTTCTTTTTCGGGAACCTCAGAAAAAAATTTGCCAACAAGTCGGAGTTTTCTCTAATTTTTGAAGTTATTTATTACTACCTCGATAACGTTGTGAAGAGAAGGGTCCCAGTATTAGTGATTATTTGGATACAAGTATGTTCTTTAAGCCGGGTGTCAAAAATTTAAAAGGAAAGTTTTGATTATGAGCCAAGAAAGGAAAAGAGATCTAAACAAATTGGGTTGTGATCAGAGCCAAAAGAAGGCAGATGAGTTAGAAAAGATTCGAGGGAAATGAGAAATCCATTCATCATTTACGTAGGCTTTGTCAAGCCTCTCCGAATATTTTTAAGCCAAGTCGTAGTTATTCAGTGAAGGAATTTCCTGGAAGCCAAGATCGATAAACCCGGCCCATTTGACGGCGACCTTTTGAAAGGCTCAACTTCCATACTATTGAGGGGCAGACCCCCCAACTTTTCAGATGGATACAAAACTTGGTTAAAATCACCTATTACCACCCACGACATTCCAGAATGAGCTATTCTTGAAGAAATAGTTTCTAAGAATTCCCAAGATCCTAGTTTCAAAGGCTTATAAGGGTTACCATAAAAAGCAGTAAAAAAGCCAGACTTTATCATAGAAATTTGTTTTAATTAACACATTTAACATATTAGTATTTGAGTGCACAATTTAATGGAAGCCGTCTACCCATGCCAAGGCAAGTCCACCTGCTTTACCAATGGGGTCTACAAAGTACCAATTTGGGTAGTCAGCCAAGATATTTTTAAGGTAATGTCTCTGAGATTTGGTTTCCGACAAAAAAAGAATTTCAGGCTTTTCTGTTTTTATTAAGTGATCCAAATGTTGCCTAGTTTTCTTTGTACCACACCCTTGTGTGTTCCAAGCAATGATTTTCATTGTTAAAAAATAGCAGACTTAGTTAACCTAGAACACCCGGATTCCTAAAAGAACTAAGAACAATAGACTAAGGCAAAGCTAGAATGTCTAATTTAAAAACCATAATCAAACAAATTCAGAACTTACAGCCTAGGTTGAAAGAAATCTATGAGCAATCAAATTCAGGGATTACAACATATATGGAATAAAAAACTAATCTAATTTGAACATGGGGCCAGATTATGATTATGTATATGCTCAGCTAGGAATTATATTAATTGTAAAAATAAATGACAGATATGATAGCCAGACAAATTATCAAAACAATATCGAATTCAAGAAAATATTGCAGTAAAAAAGAGATTAAGCTTCTGAAAAGTACCTGAGTCCCTTGTTTTCCTTCATCAGCAGCCTTCATTATGGAGACAATTTTCTCTTCTATAGGATTTGAAACTGACCCCAAATTTGATTGAACTTCTAAGAAAGACCCATACTGATTAAAAAGCTTTTGACTAGTATTAACTTCTAGATTTAAAACAGGAGGAGGGGGAGAAGAGGATTTAAAGTGGTCCGCATAAAGCCCACAAGAAGTTAACAAATTTTCCGAATCGGAAGAACCAGGTAAAGAAAAACTTTCACTTGAAGAAGATGAAAGTAATTATGAATGCGGGTTTCACAGGAATATCATTTTATAGAGTAAAAATTGTTCATCAGACTGATTAGAAGCTGTAAGATCTATTATCGCTGGAGCCGCAGAAGATGATTCTCCCGCACAGAAACTCGATTTCTCTACTAAATCCCCTAATAGACCATCTGCCCTAGTTTTGAAATCCCAATCTGTTATTTCTCTATAGTCGGGTAAAGGGGAAAAGCTAGGGGTAACAGGTGAGAGATCCAGATAAGGTCTTTTACCCAGAGTAGACAGATATCCGTCCAGATCCAGATCCGATCCAACCGAAGAACAAAAAATACTATCTGACTCACTATTCTCTATACCCATTTCAGATGAAACTGAGTCAGGCCCATACAAACGGTCAAGAAAAACATCAGCATCCACCAGATCGTAATCATTTATATCATCAAAAACAGTAGAATGAGAAAGAAAGGCTGGAGAGCTTAACGATGCATCAGAAGAAAAAGCCAAGTCAATTTGTTCATCTAATAAGACCTTGAAATCATCCTCCCAACTTTGGGATTCGTCATCAAAATCAATGAAAGGGGAGGAATCATATATTCCTTCAAGCATACGATTCTCTAAAATGGCACAATTTGCCTGAACATGACCCGATCTACATTACATGTTAAGCATATTCGATGTGGAAGGTTCATGTAAACTAAATGAATAACAGACTCAAGGTTATTCCCAACCTTAGGTCTGAGAACTCGAAGTTGTCTTCAATATTAAGCTCGACCTTCACAAAAAGGGGGTCCCCTGGTTCAGGGATAGCATTTGACGGGTAGATTTCAGAGACTCTACCAATCTTTTTGCAAAGCCTAGCTATTATGCATTCATGATAATGAAAGTTTTGTAGGTTTAAAAGCTGAACCCAGACTGATATAAACTTCAGTGCATCCCTTTCTATTAAGCCATCAGAAAAAATGGGACACATAGGAAAAGCATCACCATATACCTGCCAGGGTCTATGAGCTAGGATTAAAGATACATGTTCCCTTTGGAGAAACTCAATAAGAAATAAGTTTTAGATAAGAAAGATATAGTGAATTTAATTCTCGGTCCCCATCTATATTTTAAAGCATATTTGATGTAAGCCTTGTCGAAAATAGAAGTTGAGAAAACTCTTCCCACTAAAGAAGTTTCACTATTAAGGTTTTCTATGATCAATGGAAAACGAGGAGGTGGAGGTGAGTCCCTAGTAGATGCACGTCTCAGTATTGGTTGAGTCAATAAAGGTTGTAAACCCACAGGCAAAAGCATTGGTTGATTCATTAGAGACAAGCGGAAAGCAATAAAAAAGCTGAAAACAACGGTACTAATAGGTATGGTCTCTTACGAAGAAGAGATAAAAGGATGGATAGAGTTCCGCTATGATGAAAGTGTGCAAGAGGAACTGTGATATACCACAGAAGAAATTTTCCAGGGTATTAAATAGCCAGCGCATAAAAACATAAGAGAGGTGATAAAAATAGACATGAGCCTATGTACCGGAGGTAACGCCTCCTACAGATTTAGGAGAAGGCATGCTTGAGAAGGTATGGGTTTTAGACGTACTAACTTAGCTGTCAAAGAAAAGACAGTAAACAACTTTTTGGTTTTAGATATTTATAACCAAACTACTCTTTACCAACTAGAATGCAAACCGGTAGTTGAGAAGAAAAGAGAATTTGTTGCATAGTATCATAAGGATAAATTAAGGCTATCCAAAAGAAGACCAGTGTCTCATTCTTCACTAGCCCAAAGCTGGAACTATAATTGAGTTTCCAATAAAGATGATATAAATAAAGAATCGTTTTTTGGGGACCATGGTTTTTGGGGGACCATGGTTTTTTTTGGGATTAATGTGTTCGGTTAGGAAATATTTTTTGCGACGTAACCGAACTTAGGTTCGATTGAGAAATATTTTTTGCGGCGTGAACTGAACTATTGTTCGGTTGGAAAATGTTTTGCAACTAAACCGAACTATTGTTCGGTTGAGGAAATGTTTTTGCAACTAACCGAACTTATGTTGGTTGGCAAATGTTTTAACTAACCGAACTTATGTTCGGTTGAAATGTTCTTGCAACTAATATTTGCAATCAACTTGAATCGACTTGAGTTCGGTTGGGAAATATTTTGCAACTAACCGAACTTACCCAGTTCGGTTGGTAATTCTTTTGCAACTAACAGAACTTATGTTCGGTTGGGAAATATTTTGCAATAACCGAACTTATGTTCGGTTGGAAAATTTTGTTGCAACTAACTTAGAACTTATGTTCGGTTGGGAAAGTTTTTTTGCAACTAACCGAACTTTTCCCCAAAAAAACCATGGTCCCCCAAAAAAAACCTTGGTCCCCAAAAAACGATTCTAAATAAATAAGGGAAAAAAAGCACACTAGTAAATTGTATTTAAGGCAAACAGAAAACCCAGATTAGGCAAAGACTGAAAACCTGACCAGTGTCAAGAAGCTTTAAATCCTATTCTAAGTATAGCAAGGACATTAACTAGGCGAACCGAAAGCGATTTTGGGCGCCATATTGGGGAGTGGCTAACCTGGTGAAGCCCACCCCAAAATTTCTAAAAACTGATTTGTCCATGTAATTCTCAAACATTTGCCAAATTAGCCGTGTATAATTTTGAATTAGCCCATCTATAATATGATTTGTTTGGTGTTAGTGACAAAGTTCTTGGCCGGTTGTTTTTTTATGACCAAAACCCCTCCGTGTTTTCATCTCTATTTGTAGTTGCAGGATTTCCTACACTACACCCCAGCGGCGAATCCAGGATTTAAAGACAGGGGTAGCGGACAGAACAATACACAACAAAAAGATCTAGCAGATTTTTTTTTTCCATTGCACATAATAGATTGTGCATTACTATATATATGTAATAATCCGGTCATTGCTAATCTTCATGGTTAAACACAAATTATGAATAATACTAATATCTAGAACTAGCTTTTGTGATCAAATAACCTGGCGAAACCGATAAATCGGCAATGACCTCATCTACTAATTCAACTCTTATAAACTAATTGGGGATGCCGATTTCATTTCTAATGTGCCCCAAAGGTATCTCTTAAAAATGATACTGTTCAAGACAGCGTCTTCCGGGACTATGGCTTGACGACTCAATCATCACTGGAACCAATATGGCAATATCTATGTCTTGTTTTCTAATAACAGGTACACAATGTCTTAATTGCGCAGGCCTCTAATTTAAACCCCAAGGTAGTGCATATTCATAAGACAACCTTGGCTTACTTATCCGGATACAATAATCAACATCGGCATAAGGAGACGACTATGTTATGGTCAATTTAAGATTATGGTTCTTATATCCAAAATACAACTGACATATGAATTTTTCTAACTCTTTGCAATGACTTGGAACATGCAAAAAAAAGATGAGGTTGGATACCCAATCTATCGAGTTTTCATGCGAACGTGATATACTAAAACCCTCAAAATTTGACATGAACCTAATCTTAATTTAGATAGAAACTACAAAATCAAATTGACAAAAGATGGTACCTGAAGTTGTGGAAGAAAAACACTAACAATCAACAACACTAGCTCAAATCTCATTGAATTTATCGACTTACTTCAGGAAGAGACGAGTTTTCTGTGGTTTCCCTCGGTATGGAATTGGAAAAGAAGAGAAAAAATTCGTGCAGGGGGCGCATCTTTTCTGTGGGCTTGGATAACTAAGCCTTATAGCGGAGATTTGTGAAAGCAAGGGGTCGCAACTGCATACCCTTGCTTCATCGTGATCGCCACTGCTACACCCCTCACTAGATTCCACACAATTAACTCACTTTGAAAGATGATTAACTATGAATTTGATTGATTATTTTCTTGAAATGTTTACAAAGAAAATTAGAATATAGCTAAATAAATTACAATCACTCATAAGTTACTCTCTCTTAATATCTTGCTTAGCAATTCAAAAAAAGACCTCTCCATTCTGATTTACTCGACCCTTTATATAGGGTATTACATAGTGGATGACAGCTAAGCTATCCTTTATTTTCGGGAATGACTCGCGACACATCGCGAGTGTGTAACTGTTCGTCCTCGCGACACTCCTAAATCTCGCCAAGTCTTCACACTTTTCTCATGTTAAATTTGTCATCATCGATCGTCATTTAAATTACTTCCTGCGACGCCTTCGCAACATAGTCGTTTATTACTCTCATGAGTATTCTTTGTCGCGATATTCGATCCTACATCTTGCCTCTTCTCATGTCTTTCTGCGAAGTAGAGAATGTCATGAGAATTAATATTTCAAATTGTCGCCACCGTTTATTTTTCATTCATTTTCTTTTCTGAAGTGAGTTAGTGAATTTAGGAATGATTTGTTTACACGTATCTAAGATTTTATTTTTACCGGTTCATCAGGTCACTCTTCTCCAAATCTATTTAAAGAGGAATTCCTTTGAAAATTTTTCTCTTCTTTTACTTCATCTTCTTTATCGTCTGCAACTTTTCTCTGTCACTTTCCTTCATCATCTTCTTCATCATCTTCCTGTTATAATTCTTCTGCTACTGTTTCCATGGCATCAAGGTCTATTGATTTTACTAATTTTAACTATTTCATGATTGATCTCTCTTACCATTTTTATTTGGATACCGTTCTTCTTTTAATGTTTCTCCTACCATTTTTGTTTCAGCAAGGATAATACCAGCACCAAATTCTTTATTCTGAATCCTAGCATTTCTTGGGTTCAAAATCGAAATCTTTTGCTTCTAAAAGGCGACTGCGAGTGGCAAGGTATTTAAGAAACATTTACTCTTTTAATAACAATATTGTTGCCTCTGTTTCTTATTTAACTTGTAATTCGCAGGATGGCAAAAATGATGGTAGATCTCCCAAGAGATCTCGCCATTCTAAACCGGTTGCACCTCCTGTTTCTTTTCCTGGGTTCAAACTTATTGCTTCTCCTTCGCAAGACAATCCTCCCTCTCTAGCGATTGCTTCGCAGGATAAGCCAACTTCTTCTCAAGATAATCTGTCTCCTCCTGCGACCTTCTCGCAGGACAAATCAATTCCTGAGTTTTCTGTCAATGAAATTCTTCAAAATGTACCCCTCTCAACTTTTACTCTTAATACTTCTGTCTCGCCTCCGCCTGTTAATCAGGCTTCTCCAACTGGCATTCTTATGACCAAGAATGATTCAACTCTTCCTCCCTCCTCTTCTTAGTTTATCCCTCTTACCAAGGAAAATTTAGAAGGGATAGACGTAGCTTTCAAAGTTTTATCAGATACCATGAATGATGTCAAGAAAACTTCCACTGATCCTACCAAGTCCATCGTTTTTGAATCCTTAAATAAATATTTTGGTTCTGACACAATGTCGCGAACATCTCTAGAACAAGAAGTTAAGATACTAAAGAATAACCTTCTCAACATTACGCTGGATCGCGATAATCTTCGCAAGAAGAATGAAGACTTAAAAGGTACATTTCTAACGAGAATTTTTTTGCCTCTACAATTTTTTTTTTTTTTTTACTCAAGTTCTTGTTCATCCTTCAAGCTTTAAACCAGAAACGAAAAATGGAGATATATCAGTTGGAATCTACTGTTGAAGAGGTTCGAGTTGATAAAGATGCTTGGATGGAGCAATATAACCAATTAGATAATCTTCATACATATGTTGTTGACCAAATAGATAATCTTTCTAAAGAAAACGCTGATTTAGCTCAGAAACATGACTTGTTAAGTAATGACTTATCTCGCCTCTCGTACTCTTTGTCTAAAGCTAATCTAAGGTTGGAAACTTTATCAGATGAGAATGGAACTCTTTCTCAAGAGAAGCGAGCTCTTTTAAACAAGGTTTCAGGTTACTGCTTGTGTATGATATTTGTCAAAAATTGTGTAAAGAGCAAGAACAATCTCTTGGCTCATTTGAGAAATAATCTTGAAGAAAGTTATTCTTTGAGAAAGATAGACTCATTCAGGGTAGAATAACCTTAAGTGTAAAAGCAAACCAACTCAAAGATCAATGTTTCCAATTGGAAAAATCCAACTCTTCCCTCGCAAAAGAAAATTCCAAACTTATTTCTAAAGAAAAAAACAGGCGAGCTCGTCTGAAAGGATTAGTTGGAGATAATTTTGATATTGCCATGGATCAACTGGAGAATAATTGTTCGGCTTTAACCCAACATCTTATCTCACAAAAGGAAGGTAGTCATAAAAGTTGACTGCCTTATCTATTATTCTTTTATCGGAACTTCATAATCTTTGTTTGTTATAATATTTCTTGTTTTTATTCTTTGTTTCGCAGAGTCTGAGAAGAATCTTCACTCCTCCCTACTTTGCTTTGAAGTCCGATCCCTCGAAAATTCGCAAGGAGAATAAAATGCTTGTTACTTCCCTTATGCTTTCTGTGACGGGAGCGAGAAAGAAGATTCAATTATATGCGACTACAAAGATATAGAGAGCAAAAACCAGTGAAACACTCCTTCGTCAACTTCATCTTAAATTTGAAGTTCTCGTGAATGATGTGTTACTATCTAAATCTCTTAATCCTGTATCTATTGCACCTCTAGAAATAAGTGATGATGAAGCTCCCCACTCCCCTGATAGCGATTACGATTATGAAAGTTGCGAGGACATCGCTGTTGATGAGATTTTCCAGAAGAACCCGAATGAAGGAACTTCCAATGAGAATCGTCCGACTAGTGAGACTGAAATTGATAAGATTGTTGAAGAACGTTTACCATCTCCTGTTTTCGAAAAATGATGTGGAGATTTGAATCACTTGTGTAATTTTTCATCTGTCACCTTCTTTATCTGGATAATTTTTTTTTTTTTATATAGGATGCCTTTCCTTTTTAATTTCTGTTGAAGTATCCCTTTTGATTGGAAGAACAAAATCCTTTGATGAATAATTTTGTTATTTTCTCTTTATATCTTATCTCGCAATTATGTGAAATGTATTCTTGCGACAAGATCGCAAGACTTCATCATATGAAGAAATCTATTGATCTTTCCTTATCATTAATTGTATGGTCTTATTTTGCCTTCCTAGTTAAAGGTCTTACTTTGCCATCCCTCATTGCGACAAAATCATAAAGGCGTCTTTACATTTTCATGTAATGACCCATTGACATTGTCTTATCATTTCGCAAGTATTTTTACCTCTGCGGGATATTTTCTTGCGACAATATGACAGAGTTTAAATATTCTTGCGAATATAAAACCCCATGACATTGTCGTCTTTGCGACGAAATCGCGGGGACGTTTTACATTTTCATGTAAAAGCCCATTGATCTCGCCTTACCCTCATGTTAGTATTTTTGCCTCTTCAGGATCATTGCACAAATATGACAAGCCTAAATTTTCTTGAGAAAATAAAGTCTCATGACATTTGCGTCTTTTGACACTTATCAGCTCCCTAATGGAGGGTGTCGCCCTTATCTTCTCCTGGTTGCCCCTTCAAGGAGGAGGCGTACATCGGCCATACAAGACTAGCTCCTCCCATCCGGTCTTAACAACAACCAGTTGTTTTTCGCGAGCCTCTTATCCCTTATACCTATAGGGCTTATGGTTACGAGACTGCACCTAAGTGGAGTTTTCTTCGGGTAGGAGTGCGGCATATGCCAAGACTTGCCAAGAATGGCCGAGACACTTCAAATGCCCCGAGGCACTCTTGGCTCAGTGGGTACCTCGGCGCCTTGAGCATACAGCGACTCCTTGGAAGAGACCCTCGGGCGTCCAACCGGGTATAACCTTATATATAGTTGGAAATCAAGGTACCTCTCCAGGATAGGCTTTTATAGGCCCCAATTTTCCATGGCCGAACCGGGAGACGGTGTAACCTTCCCCGAGTCATGTCAAGAGATACCCCTTATATGACATACTTCAGGTCTTACATTTGCCTCTTACGAAGTATCATTCGCGAACTAGGGTGTACGCCATAAAGGTTCGTCCCATTCACTCATTCATTCATTTTTTATTCATTTTTCTTTATGTATTGTTTGCGAAGTATTCGCACAATCTTTCCTTATTTGATTCGACTTCGCAATCATTCTGTCACAGAAATATTTCATTAAAGTTCATTTCATTTCCTCCATCTTTTACGGGTAATATTTCTTGAGATATAACCTATTCCATGGTCTGCTCAATCTTTGTCCTACATCTTTGCCTTCAGGATCCATCAATCTATATGCCCCTGTACCAACTATCTCCTTGATGATATAAGGTCCATCCCATTTTGTCAGCCAATTTGCCACCATTCTCGTTGATATATAGGTGTTTCTGCTTGACACCAAGTCTCCCGGTTAAAATTCACGTATCTTGACACGTTTGTTATATTCCCTAGCCAATCTTCGATAGTTTTCCATATGTTGTAATGCTCTTTCTCTTTTTCTTCTAATTCATCCAACTTAACTAGAATATTCCCCGCACTAAGATTTTTCTCCCAAGCTTCTTTCTTTGTTGTTGGAATCATGACTTCATTGGTATATGGCTTCAACCCCATATGTTAAACAAAGGGAGACATCCTTGTAGCCTCTCTTCTCGTGGTATTGTAAGCCCATCTTTGCATTATGCACTTGTTCACACCACCCTTTATTGTATCCTTCAACTTTTTTCTTCAATATATACGCAATTGTTTTATTTGTTGCTTCTGCCTCGCCATTTGCCTGTGGGTATAGAGGTGTTGATTTTCCCATCGTATACGAAATGCATTAAGCGGCAACTCTATATTTTGTCCTTCAAGCTTCCCATTTATCGGATACCAACTGTAGGGAATCCCAAATCGCATATAATATTCTCGAATATGAAAGTAAAGACATCATTATCGCGAATGTGTTGTCCTTTCACCTCTTGCCCATTTTGTGAAATAATCTGTAGCGACAATTAAATATCTTCTACGTCCATTCTGGTAAAAATGGTCCCTGATGTCTAAACCCCACTTTCCAAATGGCCAAACACTTGTTGAAGAACTTAACGGAGCTCCTGGTGCATGTATTTTCTTCCCATGCCTCTGGCAATCCTCGCAACGCCTTGACACTCGTTTCGCGTCCTCATGCATATACGGCCAATAATAACCTTGCATTTTTGCTTTATGTGCTAAAGATCTTCCAGCCACTATGATTGACATCCCCACTATGAAACATCTTCAATATGATTTCCCCTTCCTTTCTTGTTAAGCATCTGAGTAAAGGCCCGTTAAAAGATCGTCGATATAGTACTCCATCTCTTAATTCATAATTTGTTGCACGGCTTTTTAATTTGTGTGCCTCTAATATATTTCTTGGTGTTTCCCCTTTCATCAGATATGCATGAAGTTCTGCTCTCCAATCTTCTTTGCAAAGTGTTTGTACTCCATCTTCTATTATCATTACATCAGTTTCTTGTTCTTCTTCTTTATCAATTGACGGCATCAAAAGTGTTTGTATTTTAATGTTTCTCGCAATCGGATCTGTCATCATACTTAATATAAAGGCAAAAGCGTCCGCGAGTCTATTGTTTATCCTTAATATATGTCTCCATTTTATTCTCGGTATTTTCATTGACAATTCGTCAACAAGTTTCTTGTATTTTTGCAAAGATAATTCATTTATGGTATACTCTTCTTTTATCTGGCGAATTGCCAGTTGCGAATCACTGGTAATCCTCACATTCTCCAGCTTCATTTCTATGGCAAATCGCAAAGCATGTATTATAGCTTCATATTCTGTTTCATTATTTGTTGATGCAAACTCCAACCTGAAAGAAAGAGCTATTTTATTGCCCTCTGGCGATATCACAACAATTCCTATTCCATTACCTTCTCCATTTGATGATCCATCTACTAATATTTCCCATCTATTCGGTTCTGTTAACAAATCTTTTGGATCTCCATGTTCTTATTCCATATACATCATTTCTTCCACGGGTTCATCCTCTTCCAAAGGGAATTATGCTAGAAAGTCTGTGACGACTTGTGATCTTGGTAAAGATAGTATTTCGTATTTGTGTTTGCAATGACTTATTTGAGCATTCCATCTCTCAACTCTTCCCGACCTCTTTGAATTTTTCATTACTGATTCTATTGGTACTTTTGTCACCACCTTGACTATATGCGCTTGAAAATATTTACGAAGTTTAAATGTTGCATAAACTAACGCCAAGATTAATTTTTCAATTTTTGAGTAATTTCTTTCTGCAGCATTGAAAGTTTTGCTGATGTAATAAATTGGTTTTTCTACTCCTGCGTCTACTCGCAGTAACACTGCACTTAGTGCATGCGAGGTTGTCGCGAGATAGATCAACAATTCTTCTCCTGGTTCTGCTTTTTGCATAATTGATATATCCATTAAATGTTCCTTGATTCCTTGTAGGGCTTTCTCGCACTCATCTGTCCATTTAAACTTTGATCCCTTTCTGAGAATATTAAAAAAGTGCTTGCATTTATCAGATGATCGCGAGATGAATCTTCCTAGCGAAGCTAACAACCCATTTAACCACAGACATCTTTTACGTCATGGGGTGTCGGCATATCCGAAATGCTTGTATTTTCTCTGGGTCGACTTGAATTCCTTCTTTGGATACAATGTAACCTAAAAATTTTCCAGATGCAACTCCAAAGGTACATTTTTCTGGGTTTACTTTGATATTGAAATGTCTCATTTGTTCAAAAATTTCTTTCAAATCTTGTACGTGGTCTTTTGCTTTTTTACTTTTTATTAACATATCATCTACATATACCTCTAATGTTTTGTGTATCCATCTCGCGAACACCTTTTCTACCATTCTTTGATATATACATAGGCATTTCGCAAACCAAGCAGCATTTTTGTATAGCAAGTACAATCCTCTTGGAGCAAAGAAAGCAGTATGTTCTTGATCTTCTTCAGCGAGAGGAATTTGATTGTAACCTTTATACCCATCAAGAGATGATATCCTTTCGTTTCCTGCCGCTGCTTCAACCAATTGCGGAATATCTGGTAATGGGAAACTATCTTTAGGACAAGCTTTGTTTAGATCAGTAAAGTCTATACAAATTCTTATTCCTTTTTTCTTCTTCGGGACTATCACCATATTTTCTATCCATTCAGGATATTTTGCTTGTCTAATGATTCCCGCGTCTAACATTTTCTGCAGCTCTTCTTCTATTTGAGGATGGTATGTTGTTGCGATCTTTCTAATTCTTTGTTTAAACGGTCTTACATTTTTGTCAATTTCCAATTTATGGCAAGCCACAAATGGATCTATACCAGGCATTTTGTCCATATCCCACGCGAAAATATCTTTGTAATCTCGCAGCAAATCAATAGTTCTTCTCTCTTCATCCGCTTCCATCTTAGTCCCAATTTTTAAGATTTTGGGTTCTTCTTCGGTTCCAACATTCACTTCTTTTGTTTGTTCTGCCGCGATATAGCTAGACTTCGGTTCTCCCATAGGAGTTGGTCCTTTTCATTTCTTTCGCGAGCTCACTCCCTTTTCCCATGACTTCGCTAGGTATTCCTTTTCCTTCTTTTGCTCTTATCATGTAAACTCTAAATTCTTCTTCTTTCTTAGCTGCCTTTATCATCTTCCTGCGATCTTTTCGCTTCTTTACTCGTTCTTCATAATACTTTATTTCATCTTGATAATATATTCTTCCTTTATCAATGTCTCCTCTAATTACTCCAATTCCTATTGGCATAGGAAATTTAATACACTGATGAAATGTTGACGCTACAGCCTTAATTGCATGTACCCATGGCCTCCCTAATAACACATTATATGGCGATTCGATATCCACTACACTCATTGTTATTTGCGTCTCAATCTCTCCAAGAAGAATTCGTAATTTTACTTCTCCTTTAGGTCTTGTTATAGATTTACCAAAACCATGGATATAATATGCTGGGGAAATCATTTCTTCGTCTTTATATCCTAATTTTTTGTAAGTATGGTAAAACATGATGCTCACCAAACTTCCCGTATCCACCAAAGTCCTATTTATTGCCCATTCTCCCGTTGCTTTCGCCGGTTCTTCTCCAATTTTGCATACATTTATTGTGATTACTAATGGAGATGTATGATTCAATCCTTCTTTAGATATCTCTGCTGCTGTGAATGTTATTTTCTGCTTTTTCCACTCTTTTAAAGACGGTGTCTTCTCCTCATCTACAATCTTCTTTCCTTCAAAATCTCGTTTATGTATTTTTCCTTTGATACTTTCATGAAATTCATTAATCATTTCTTTTGTAATTGAACCGTACTCCATGTCTTCATTATATTCCTCTATCTCATCTGATCTACTCTTTTCCTTTCTCATTTTCTTGATTCAAGTGATTTCAACTATAATTTTCTATCTTTAATCTTCCATCCCTGTTTCTAGCGCATATGTAGTTGCAGGATTTCCTACACTACACCCCTCACTAGATTCCACACAATTAACTCACTAAAAGATGATTAACTATGAATTTGATTGATTATTTTCTTGAAATGTTAACAAAGAAAATTAGAATATAGCTAAAGAAATTACAATCACTCATAAGTTTCTCTCTCTTAATATCTTGCTTAGCAATTCAAAAAAAGACCTCTCCATTACAGATTTACTCGACCCTTTATATAGGGTATTACATAGTGGATGACAGCTAAGCTATCCTTTATTTTCGGGAATGACTCGCGACACATCGCGAGTGTGTAACTGTTCGTCCTCGCGACACTCCTAAATCTCGCCAAGTCTTCACACTTTTCTCATGTTCTGGCTGTCGTCATCTGATGCGTCATTTAAATTACTTCCCTGCGACGCCTTCGCAACATAATCGTTTATTACTCTCGCGAAGTATTCTGTCGCGATATTCGATCCTACACTATTGAATAGGTGCTCAAGGATTTTGTAGATTTTGAACAAGCGAGGGTAATATGTATTGCTCAGTTTCTTCTATCTAAGACGAGAGAGACAAATCGGCCAAACCCCGATCTCTTCTCCATTACTTACACCATTAAAATCATCTTAATAACCTAACTGAGATAAATTGATTGAATGAGAGAGTTATTGAATTGATTATGATAAACCTTTAACAATTTCAAATTCCGATTCATCTTTAAATTGATTCAGAGGAACCCCAAACAAATCAAAATTTATATGTACTATCTCCGCGTTTCATTTGCCTATACGAATCAAAACCAGCAACACCATTTATCCTTCGCCACCGACAACATTCACTGCTTCGCCACCAACACCAGCACCACTACCAATACAAGGCATGTGTCTAGCGGAACTAAATGCTTTCACTCTCTAAACTTTCTTGCTATACGTTTGTAGAGTAAAGTGCGGTGTGTCGCATATTTGGCTCCGGTGGTCGGTCTCATGGGATATTCAGGTGTGTGCACATCAAATATTGACAGAGGCCAAGATTAGTATCCGGTCTCCTGAAAGTACGTTTTTAATTAAGAAATGTCAAGCGTATACATTCTTTGTTGTGTATTACTAATGAGAAACGTCAAGTCTATTTAATTAGTCATCTATATTATTTAACTACCAAAGGGTGCGAAGAGTAACGAACCCTACTTTCTCAAGTCTATTAATTAGCCATCCAGAGTCCAAAATTGCCAACAACAGTTCACTATGTACACACCTCTTAGGGTTAGCTTTTCGTTTTTCTCCCTCCTCAAACACATATATTGAAAAAGGCCCTAGGGCGAAGCAATATTCCAGAAGGACAAAATAGGTTGTATAACAATTAAACCGCTACCACCTCAGAGAATGGCGGGAAGAATTCACGAGTTGAAGCCTGATAGGCAACATGTCACGTCCTATATTACAATCAATTGGGAAAAATAATCAAAATAGAGTATTGGTGGAATTTTTTTTAGCCCACCCGAACATAGAATCTTGGATCCGTGGCTGTTGAAGATACTACAAAAAAACCACCTTGAGTATCAAAACTAAGAAAACAAAGAAAAGACAAGCTCCACTCTTCACAACAGATGGACAAACCCATATCGGCAAAACCTTTTTAGGCTAGAAAGAACTTTTATGTTGACCAGTGTCGACTCCATATTTTAATAACTCAGCTTGCTTTCCACACTTAAGATGTATGAATTTAGGAGATAAATTGAATACTGGATGCCTATCCTCTCTCTCTCTTCTTTTCTCTTACTGTCCATCTAACTTCGTCGTAAGTTAAGATGTTTAGCGAAAGCTCAAAAGTAAAAATCGTAGTTTTTGACCGTTGTAATACTCAACGGTCACTTTTAACTTTGAAAATCAGGAAACTATGAATCTCAATCCCGGTTTTATGAATTAACCTTTCTCCCATTTGTTTTATGAAGTTCTAAAGACACTATCGGCCCGATTCTGATTTTCGACAATACCAAAGGCACAAGATTACCGTTCTACAACCGATCAAAGACCCCAAGTCCGATAGAAGTTTTGAAACAAGTCACTAAGACACAAGATTAAAATTTCAAATCCTGTAAGACCCAAGACACAAGGATAGCTCTCTACATTAGTTCTAAGACACCAAGACTGAAAAGAAGTTTTTGCTACAAGTCACTTTAAGATACAAGATTGAGTTCAAATCTCACGCGAAGTCTCGGAAGAAATTTTACTACAAACACTTTAATCTCTATTATCTCTTGTTAAGCTCGGATCACCCTAACTCCTTTTTATCTTTGAAGAAGTTCATCCTTTTTTAGTTTTAATTCATATTACATATAACTTTACTAGCCTTGAGCGCTGCAGATATCTCCTTTCTTGCGTGGTGTATTCAGATTCCTTTCCCTTCTTGTGAACACAGAAATGGCATAGGCCTCCATGTGTTCACAAACAATCTCATCGTGTATTGGACACACGCATTAAAGTGTGGGGGTGACATAATATATCTAGGTAGATGTGGATTCATTGATTCCAAACCTGCCGGGTTTATCATGATCTCCTCAACATCTAAAGTGGTCGATCTAAGATATAAACATACAACTAAAGCTATATGCATCTTTGAATGTAAAGGAGACGATGATTTACGTGGTTCAGCACTAAGGCTTACATCCACGGATCTGAGGGTGTTTGCTATAAGATAAACAGTTACAAAGATCATCATAAGATCTAGTGTCCATCAACCTCTTAGGTTGATGCTCATACTTACTTCTCACTATTCTCTCTCCTATTCCTTAATTATCCTCTCGATCCCCTTCTCTGTGGAAGGGGTGTACATATATAGCTAAATTGAGTGGGTCCCATTTTGACAAAGGGCTGTTGAGATCTTATCTTCTGTGCTCACGTGCATGGTCCGCGGACTTCTACATTACTCAGCGGCTTCTACTATATCCAAGTTCATTACGCTGACCAATCCTCGTTTTCTCCATCGGTCGTCCGACCACGTGCCCTCTGAAAAGCATTAAATCACGAGTGGTTGGGCGGTCAGTCCAGCGCTTGACGGTGTCGAGTCCTCCTTGTCACATCAGTGTCGGTTGGACTACCTCCGGTAGGTTGATTACATCTCGCCTTGTGATGGGATAAAGTAACCCTTTGGTGTTGCGGCGGGATTACCTATCTTGGATGCTCCTTCATCCTGACCGTTGGTCTCGGCGGATGGCACGTCATCTAGATACCACGGATGCCCCCTACGTGTCATCCCCTTTATGGCGTGGTCTCCACGTGGGTTACTGCTAGTACATGTGGCGAGGGAGATAAATAAGTGTACTTACAATTTGCCCCTCTTCTTGTGTTTGTGCATGGCGGCTTAGTTGGAAGAAGAATCGTGTAGTACTTTTGTCTCTCTCTTCATAACTTCTCCTAAAAGGTGCTTTGCATTTATTGCGCCCGTTTCCCCTATCCAGCCATAACTGTCCTTTGGGTAGTGGACGGTTTCTCTCGATCTTATAAGAAAGAGAAGAGTGAGAGAATGTGAATTAAATTCACATTCCCTGTTTATTCTTTGTTCCATTGTCTTCTTCATCTTCTTAACTTCTTGACACACCATTATTCTTTGCTTTTAAGATTTCTTTCTTTGCTGCTTGCTCTTCTTTGCCGCTCTTTGCGCCGTTGCAACCTTTGTTGCTGCTTGCATTTATTTTTATCGCCGCCTTTGTTGCAACCTTTGTTGCTCTTTAACATTTTTTTTTGTCGTAGCCTTTGTTCTTCTGCTTTCTTTCTTGCTTTACTCTCTGAAGTTCGGTATGATTTGCCATGTCTAACCCTGTTAAGTTCTTGGCTTTCTGGTGACGCGTTGATGATGAAGTTAGTCTTATGTATGTTCTGGGATTTGAGAGTTGACGCTGCTGATCCGTGTGTTTCACGCTTTGATTTTATTTTTCTTAGTTTGAATAATAGTTTAAGAGTTTGAGTAATTGTAGATGAAATCTAGGGTTTTCTTCACGTTTGCGGCTGTTCTTGAGGTTTTCTTGTTTTTCGATCTTCCTTGCCCCTGACTTGCACTTTTGTTTGTGTTTGTGCCCGTAGATATGTCCGACCGTTCGCGGGTTCCTTATCAAACTCCTCCATCAAGTCCTCGCAAATCTCCTCGGAGTGATCCTAGTATTAGGGGGAGGAGCTTCGCCTTCACTTACCTGGGGTAATCCTCGGGATGGTGAACATCTTCGTCCCTGCAGAGGAGGCTTCACTTAAAAGGGTGATCCCGCCGCGAGGGGTCTAGATATGCCGTGAATCGCCCTAGAAGTGGGTCTCCCCAGAGACAACAGAATCCGCGCACTGATCCTCTAGATGTGCAGCCTCTCCGCACCAAGCCTCCACCGCGGACTAATCCACTTGTACCTAGTTCAAGTAAGTCAACTAAGACTCTATCTTCGAAGAGAAAGGCTGCGGAGATATAATCTTCGGGAGATGTAGTTCCTTCTAGGAAGAAGGCGGCGGGTTGCGGAAGATATTACGGGGAGATGCTTTGAGGATGACTCTGCGGTTACTTTTCGTCCCTTTACCTTTGGGTAATAAAAGTTTACTTTCAGACACATTGATCTTGAGGCCTTCAAATTGAAGCACGGTCTTCAGCACTTCCAAGTGCGTTTTTATGCCTCTGATAAAGATATAACTTATGAGATGGTTACCAATTATCGATATGATGCCTTTCATTTCTGACAACTGTGGGTGCTTTCGAGGCTGGTTTGATGTTGCCTTTGTATAAAGCCCGGTGATGATTTTACTACAGGGTCTTGTCTAGCAGCGATCTTTGCCAAGAAGAGTCATAATCGTGGGGTGCAGGTTGTGAGGGAACTACCTTCGCCACCTCGAGAATGCTATCTTCGTAGCAAAGGGCAAACGATGATGACCTGCTATGCTCCTAAGTTAGAAAAGGAGAAAGGGTTGTATACTCCTGAGAATTTCAACAAATCCTTTGGGGATTATGTTAACAGGAATACTCGTAAGTCGTGGTCTGTGAGTCTGCGGAATATTGCTCCTGTTAAAGGGGAAGTTCGCCTTTTGAGCGAAGTAAGTGATTCCAAGATGGCGAGGGTCCCTGGTACTGAAGGTCTTCCTATTCCCGCTGATGAGAGGATTAAGCGTGATCATGATTATGAGTGGTATGCCACTGTTCTTGAAATCGTTAGTCATGGGCTATGGTTGGGTCTGGTCCCCATGGTTGGCGACCTACTGTTGTGATCCTTGTCGCGATGCTTCTCCCGCTCGTTATGCCCATTGCCCTTGGCAGATGAGTTTTAATAGGTGGAGTTTTGCTTATAATCGTGATGTTGATGACGACGGAAGATGAAGATATCTCGATGCTAACCTTCTTCATGAGAATACTAATGTTGTTAAGGTGTGTTGTTTGTTTTCTACGTATATATGCCCCTTCGTTTTCTTAAATAATGTTGATTATGCCAAGGAAAGGAGATGCCAATAAACTCTTTTATCATTATGTGCCGTAGGTGCGTAGAAATAAGAAGATCAATCCGAAGCAATCGTCAATTCTCCCACCGAGGTTCTACACACTTCGAGGATGTGAGCGATCCAGGTGGATGGTGATGAGGATATTTCCGATGGGAAGAGCGGAGTGAGACTGCTGCCGGCTCAAGAAGTAGATGATGTTGGAGGTGGGAGCGCTGGGAGGTGATGGTGAGCGAGGCCCTTTGGTGGTGGTAATGATCGGGTCCGGTGGTGGTGGTGATAATGATCAGGCCCAGCATGGTGGTGGTGGTGATGATCATACCACAGCGATGGTGGTGATGATCGGAGTTCTTTGGTGGTGGTGGTGGTGGTCCGTCGAGGGGGCTACCAAGTCAAGTGGGGCCGTTGTCGACAAGGGCAAGGGGATTGCTTTTGGTAGTGGTGACAAGGATAGGGATGCTTATTGCGAGTTTTCCTTTGGTAGGGTTTATCCGGGAACAATCTTTTGACATGGCCCACGGTTATGGGGCTTATCTCGGACTTCAATGCTGCTTCCATCAGTGATGGTCGAGGTGTTCTTAGGGTAGGCTGCGGAGGTGACCCATCGCGCGGATCCGATCTTTGGGATTTTGTGGTCATTAGGGGTTTTTTGGCACCTCTTCCTATTTCTTGTGGTGGGGCTTTGGTGCAAAGTAATGTTGGTGCTTCACATGGTGGGAAGCCCTCGGACTCTCTCTTAGATGATTTCGCGGTCCTTGGTCGCGGAGGGTGATGATGCTGTTTTGGCGTGGCTGAAAAAGAAAGACTTGCTTGTCGTGCCTCATCCCTTTTTGTGATCGAAGGGAAAAAGAGTTCGGACTCTTTTACTCGCAGGCGTATGGAGCTAACCCCTGAGGAGGTGGTAGATCGAGGGTGGGGCAAGAATCTTGTGGCCCGCGGGGTTGATCTTGTAGTGGATCCTCCCCCTACGGTTGCTGACATGATGGCCATTGCTGATGGGTATCAGTACGGTTATCCCAGCGGCGGTTATTGGAGGTTTATCCTGCTCCTTCTACCCACGATATTGCTTAATTGTGTTGTGAACTAAGTTATCGTTTGGATTGATAGATGATGAGAAGTGAGTATTGCAACCACCATCTTTACCGGCTCTTCAAGGCTAAGTCTCTCAAGTTAGAAGGAAACTCCGGCATTGTGAAGAGACGCTTGCGGCGTTGAGTCCGCGGTCTGCGCAAAGATGAGGAAATAGCCGAGGTGAAGGAGCGGCAGGACGCGAAAGAGGCGAAGCTGCGCTGCAAGCTAGCTTTAGTTAAAGGCTAAGTTAGCGATTCTTTGAGAAGAACTCTTCGTCTATTTCAGTCTGCGTCTCCTCTTCTTTGATAGTTACATGTTCCTTATATGTTACGAGTTATCTTCTTCTTCCCTCCTCCCGCCAATGCCTTGATGGGTGGAGTGCACGAGTTGTTGTGGCTTCGGGATGAGAGAACTTCGTCAAAAGGTCGTATTCTTTGAGTTAGTTGAAAAACTTAAGAGTGAATCGACAAAAATGGAATGCTCTTGCGGATGTTCATAACGTTATGGCGAAGAGTGGCGTAAGAAAAGCTTTGCTTGGTAGATCTGCAAAATCAAAACAACCCACGACCGTCATTTATTCAACGGGGGCTCTTTTATGGGACTAGGATAATCTTGAGAAAGCCGTGACAGATTTCCTCTTTAGAAAATAAGCTTAATGTTATGGAAGACGAGCTGCGTCGGGCGCGTTCTTCTCACCCTCGAATGTGCGGGTTTATATACAACGTCTTGCTAAGGAAAGAGACGATGCTAGGGCGAATCTGGTGCTCTCGGTAGTGCCTTATCCGCGTCTCGAGCTGATGTGGCACGCCAGATTGAGTGTGAGAAAAACTTAGAGGTGGTCATGTACCGTTTTAACAAGGGGTTGGAGTCGAAGAATGATGAGGTTAGCCGATATCATCATTCGAACTCTATGCTTCGAGATGACCTAAGCGCAGTCGGTATGCTCATAATCTCCTGGTGGGTAGATTATGATGAGTTATCAAATGCATATGATTATGCAGCGGAAGCACGGGATTAGCGCTTAATCATAGTGAAGGTATATGTCTTTGTTGTCGAGTGTGCTTTGTGTTGTGTTTGTTCTAACTTATCCTCTCGATATCCTCGAGCTCAAGGACAGCTTCAATTGCGGATGGCAAGTTTGCGAAGCTCAGGCTAAGGTAATCCAACTAGAGGGTCAAGTCAATTACCATCGGCGGGCTGGTTTCGTCTCGGGAGGAAGCTGAAGGAAGCCAATCAAAAGTGGACCGCCTTTCCACTTCTCTAAACCGGGATGATATGAAGAGTGTAGCTATAGGCTTCATGGCTCATGAAGCGGTTGGCATAAGAGATTAACGGGACTATAGGTGAGATTGAGTCGGATCTCAAGAAGAACCATGGGCTAACTAAGAGTTATACTCGTCGTCCGTGCCCGCGCTCCCTTACTGGTTCCCCGGCCCCTCCTCGGGCGGTAGTGTTCCTTCGTCATTGAAGGAGAAACCCCGGATGATATACCTAATTCGTAGATCATGTCTTAACATGCTAGGGGTTGATCTCAGTTGCTTATCCTTTTTGGTGTTTCTTTGCTTTTCTTGGTAGACATGTAATCAACTGTGTATCAGATCAACTTTTAGCATTTGCACCTGAATTTGTATTTATTGGATTTATTTTTGGCTATCAAGTTAATATAATGAGTAGTTCTATATTATTTGTAATCTATGGATGCTAATCTTTTTTTATAATTTGCGAAAGTGTATTGTTCGTGCGATTAGTAGGTTGATATATCCTCGGAATCGTCTTGTGACCTTGCACCCAGTCGGCTAACTCCTTGGCCGGGGAGGATTTACGGGCGATGGGGGTCGGACGGCGATCAAGGATATATTCCATTGAATTCGCGGTATATAATATTGCTTGGATTTCGTTACGCAGGAAGTCACCCCCTGGTCATACACTTATAGACACATGGGGAAGTTAGGAGAAGTTGCATTTATGCTTCCCGAAAGATTGCAGGCGTATGCTTTGTGTGGGATATTCCCCAGTATATTGCAGTATAAAGCAACTTCTTAATAATAGTAACTGCACAATGGATTACGTGGTTCATTACATGGCTCTTCGTCCACGGGGTAACGATAGTGTTGACATTTTATTGAAATGTGGCATGGTTATCAATGTACATTCATATTTGGTTCCTTGGTTGATCTTCCTATGTACAGATGGGTACGTAAGTATTATATACATGTGTCTCATATGGTATAGGTTGTGGGTTTTGAATAGATTGAAACGTGTGGGGGTAACGAATAGAACATGATACTTGAAAATGAAAGCTTGGATTGATTGAAAAGTTAAGGCGCGAAAAGTTAAGGCGCGTTACTCCTTCATCAGAGATAGAAACATGTGGACTTCTAAGTCAATCTTCTTCTTAAAATGCATACGCGGAGTGATGGGTTACGGGTAGTATGGTTTGAGATATTTGGCGTTCACGGATGCATGAGGATTTCCCCTTTTAAATTACATGAGATAGTAAGAAAAGCTTCCTGCGATATCATTAATATTCGTAGGGTCCTCCCAAGTTGGTGCTAATTTTCCCCACTTCTTTTCTCATTTGGTATTGGGGATGGTCCTTAACACATACTTATCACATAAAATTCCTAAGTTTTACTTTTTTGTTGTATTCTATGGCTGGCACTTATCTGGTAGTTTTCCATTCTTTGCAGAGCCGCTTCTCTCCTTTCTTCGAGATCGTCTAGCTTTTCCAACATCATGTCCGTGGTGAGGTTCTTCTCCCATGCTTCTGTCTTCGTGGTTGGTAATAGGATTTATGCGGGGATTATTGCTTCAGCCCCATACGTGAGTAAAAACGGAGATTCTCCTGTAGCTGATCTTCGAGTTGTCCTGTATGCCCATAGAACGTTATGCAACTGCTCACACCACCGCCCCTTGTACTCGTCTAGTTGTTTCTTAAGGATAAGTGCCAAAGTTTTGTTTGTATTACCTTGTCCATTGCTCTGTGGGTATATGGGGGTGGATTTATTCTTTCGAATTTTGAAGGTGTCGAACAACAAGTCGATATTTTTCCCTTGGAGTTGTTTACCATTGTCGGAAACTATTTCTGCGGGGATGCCAAACCTGCAAATGATATTTTGAAAAATAAAAGTAAAGACGTCTGAGTCCCGAATTCTTGCCAGTTCCTTGGCTTCTACCCACTTTCTGAAGTAATCCGTCGCCACTATTAGGAATCTTCTTTTCCCAGTCCCTGATACGAGTGGGCCCACTATGTCGATACCCCATTTTCCAAAGGGCCACGGACTGTCCACAGAGTTCAGCTTTGTGGCTGGGGCGTGGATTCGTTTACCAAATCTTTGACATTCCTCACACCTTTGCGCCATTCTGGCCACGTCTCGGATCATGGTTGGCCAGTAGTAGCCCTGCGTCTTTGCCTTATCTGCGAGGGACCTCATTCCGCTGTGATTCCCCGCGTCTCCTCTATGGATGTCTTTTAAGATGATATGCCCTGGCCAAGGACACGGTGGTGGGAAGTGGCCGAGGAATGATTTTACGTATAAGGTTCCGTCTCTTAGCTCTTACATCCCTTTCTGGATTGTACTTTCCTAGCCAGTTTGATGTCCCAGGAGTTTCCCTTCTTCAAGGAAAGAATGGATTTCGACTCTCCAGTCTTCTTCCTGACTGTAATCGTCGTCCTCATCTGCTCGCCGCATAATATCCTCGTTGTGGAAATCGTCGAATATGTGTTCTCCGACGTCATCATCAGAGATATCTTCCTTCCTAGATTTGTGTTGGTTAGCCGCGCACGTCTCTCGGGGTTTGATGGATGGTTCGTATACTCTTGTTATCTTGATTGTTTTGATATCCTCGTTTTTGAGCATGGCTGATATATATGCCTAGGCATCCGCGTGTCTGAGCTCCTTCCTGCGCAGATGTCGGAATTTGATTTTTGGTATTTGGGAGATTAAAGTTTTGAGCCATATGCCATTAGTGTCTCGTCATACACATTGTATTACGTAGCCCTATCTCTTTTAGTATGATTAACGTGAATCACTTGTCAACCGCACTTCTTGTATTCCTAATTCAATTATCAAGCGGAGAGCATGGACCACTCCTTCGTATTCCACGATATTGTTTGTATGGCCTTCAAATTCCAATGCAATGCGTGCACGATTCTGTCCCCGCAGGCGTGGTGATGGCGATGCCTATCCCCGCGCCCTCTATTTTTGGAGCCGTCAACAAAGACCTCCCAGCTGTCGTGGGTTCACTGGTTCAAGAATATTAGTTGGCTCCTTTTGTTTTTCTACTTCTGGGGCGCCCACGGCCCTCCATCCTTGTATGCGCACCTCTTCTTCGTTTTTCAAAGGCAGGTCTGCTAGGAAGTCTGCTAATACTTGCGATTTCTGGGAGTGTTGGAGCTCATAGTGGATGTTAAATTGGTCGAGATACGTGCTCCATTTTGCTATGCGTCCTACCTTTCCCGCCCCTTTGAGGATGGTCTCTAAGGGTGCTCGACATGGGATACGTATGTCATGCGTCAAGAAGTACGTCCTCAGCTTTAAGGTGGACCATACAACGGCTAAGATTAGCTGTTCGATTCTTGTGTAGTTTCTTTCCGCGGAATTCAAGGTCTTACTGACATAGTAGATGGGTTGCTCCACCTTTGTGTGGGTTCTGACAAGTACTGCACTTACTGCATCGTCGGTTGCCGCAATATATAGTGCCAAAACTTCATCCGGGTCCGGTTTCTGAAGGATGGGGATCTCCACGAGGTATCGTTTGATGCCCAGGAAAGCTTCTTCGCATTCTGCCGTCCACTCAAATTTCGTTCCCTTCTTTAGTATGTTGAAAAAGTGTTTACACCTATCCGAAGACCTCGAGATGAACCTTCCCAGAGCTGCTAGGGATCCATTTAGCTTTTGCACTTCTTTTAGGTTTTTTGGGGAGGGCATGTCTGCTATGGCTCGGATTTTTGCGGGATCTACTTCGATGCCCCTTTTTGTCACCAGGTATCAAGGAATTTTAGGATGTTACCCCGAAAGTGCATTTCTCGGGTTTACCTTCATATTGTGTTCGCATAGCCTCGAAGATGTCTCTCGAGTCTCGGTGATGATTCTCCTTAATGCTCTTTACAAGCATGTCAGCCGACGTAGACCTCTAAGATCCTGCCAATCCATGGCTTGAAAATAGCATCGACCATCCTTTAATACGTTGCTCCCGCATTCCGAGTCCAAAGGCATCCTTAATGCAGCAATAGAGGCCGTGGGGTGTGTAAAATACCGTGTGTTCTTGATCTTCTTACTCGCTAAAAATAACTAGTTGTATCAGGAGTATCCATCCATGAATGATAACTCTTCGTATCCTTCCTACCGTCTACTAGTTGATCAATCTTGGGTAATGGATAGCTATCCTTGGGGCATGCTTTGTTCAAGGTTGTGAAGTTGATGCAGATTCGGCCCCTCCATTCTTCTTTGGTACTATTACCATGTTAGAGATCCCCGTAGGGTATTTGACTTCTTTTATAAAACCGGCGTCCAATGACTTTTGTGACTCTGTTTCCACCGCTCTTGTGATACTCTGAGCCACCTTTCGTATCTTACATCTTACGGGGGGTGTGCTGACTTAATGTGCAGGCTCATGTTGTCTGTTTTGGGTCTATTCCAGGCATGTCAGATAGTTTCCATGCGAAGATGTCCGCGTATTCCTTTAATAGTTTTATCAGTGAAGCTTCGCGTTCTCCGTCCATTAGAGTTCCTATCTTGATCTTTCTTGGATTCTGCTCCGTCCCTATGTTGACTTCCTTCACTGCCTCCAAGGATGTAAGCGTGGGCCGGTTCCCAAGGTGGGGACTTTCTTTAATTGCTATTTGGTAGGCTCAGATTCTTTGTTTGCGAGAGCGCCCCAGGTTCTTGTTCTTTGTTGATGTTTAGTGTTCCTACGGAGTTCCTTTAGACAAGGTTTTCCTTGAGATTTCCTCCAAGTATTCATCGATGGCTTTGTCCTTGGATATTGCTTTGTTCCAGGAGCCACGGAGTTTCTCCTTTTCATCTTCTTCATTGTTGATTTGTATTTGCATCGCGTGGCATTCCTTTCGAGGCACAGTCACCCATGATTTCCATTACTCCTAGAGTAGGGGAACCTAAGGTATTGATGGTAGGTGGCTGCAACTCCTTAAGCTTGTGGACCCATCTTCGTCCAATAATGGCGTTGTAGGGCGGCGTGTTCACCACATCAAGCGCAGTGTCGACTTTCATGGGGCCGGGCGTCCACACAGAAGATAATGTCCCCAAGAGGCTTTGTAGCCGTACCATTGAACCCATAGATGGTGTAGTGCGAGGTCAAAAGTTGCTCATCGTTAAGCTCCATACGTTTGAAGGTATCGTAAACAGGACATTTACGGGCTTCCTCATCGATGAGGATTTTCTTTATGTTGCATCCGCGATTGGCAAGGTGAGGATCAATGGATCATTGTGGTCTTCATGTCATCCTCAATATCCTCGGCCTCGAAGGTTAGAGTGCGTTCATCCATTCCTCGTGATCTTCCACTTCTTTTCCGTCTAAAGCCCAGTAAAGCTCACGGTAATCTTCAAATTGCTTTCCATTCGTTTCCCTATTTGTGCGTTAGGGTTGGCTCTTTGCTTTACGAGCGGGATATATTATTTAATGTGCGATTACCCTCGGTAGTTGGACTTGTTTCTTTGCGTTTGGCTCTTTCTTTTGCCCAGACTTCTCCACATATTTTTTAGATCCCTGCATCTATCACTTTTGTCTTTGCTATCTTGAGATTTTGCATTTCTCATTTGTGTGCCCGTAGGAAGCGTGGAAATCGCGGTACTCTTTGGATTAGAAAGGCTGGTGGTTGTTTTCCTTTAGACCAGGGCCGGTCTAAATCTTCGCGATCCTTGATCTCCTTTAATATCTTGTGAATAATTGGTATTGAGTTTCGTGTAGACTCGGTCCTCAAATTTCACCTTGCCACTCCTTTTGTGGTCATCTTTCCGATTCTTTTGGTGTTGATTGGAGTGCTGTCACTAGATTCAGCGAGAATTAGTCAGTGGGGTCGTTGTGCCTTTGCTCTGGGGTTCTCTTTTTGAATTTCTTCCAACCTCGCATGTTTTTCAATGATTATCCTCAAGTCTCCCTCAGTGGTCGGAGAGGTACCGTGGATTTCGACAAACAATGGGCTCATTCTGTCAAGCCCCCATTTATAACAGTTAATACTAACCACGGGATCCACATGTCCAATGTCTTGACATATCTTGTGCCACCTATCCGTGTACTCTCGAATGGATTCTTTGTATTTGATTGCAAGCGAGAAGAGCTTGTCCATCCCTGTGTTCACAACCTTGTTATACATGTAAGTGGCCCAGAACTTTTCGGTGGTGATCGCTGATGTGAATCAATGCATCTGGCTTGAGGTTATCAAACCAAGATAACGCGGATCCCTTCGGGCTTGAGGGAAATATCTGCATAGTATTGCTTCGTCATAGTCCCACCAGCCATTACCTCATGTTGTAATATAAGTAGATGAAGCCGCGGGGTCCGTGGACCAATCCCAACATTCAAAGGTCGGACTTGGACATACATACGGAATGGTAGTTGTAGCCAAGCTGCCATGTGAGTGGGGTAGTGTTGGCCTCCTTCATAACCTGTTCTAGTCTTCGACCTCCTTGCACGGTCTTGATTTGATTGATTTCTTGCTAGCATCTCCGCACGAAGATTCTCCGTTGCAGACGGTGCTCGTCTGAATGAAGACACGCGTCTTTCTTGTGGGTTGTGGACGTTGCGGCTTCCTCTTCATCGTAGTAGTCAGGGTTTCGGGTTGTAGTCCGGGTCGGGCCTACATTTGCTCCGCACCTCTTTGTGGTATTTTTCTTCGATTAGCTCTGCAGGGGGTGTTTTCCACGGGTTATCCTCGGTCCCCTGTTTTGTCCCCGCGAGTTAGCTTCATCGTCTTTGATTCTCTAGCTCAGAGCTTCGGAGGATTTTTCCCTTAATTCTTTGGTTTTCTTGAGCTAACAAGGCCATAGCGTCCGCGTATGTTTCTTGATTCCTCTTTAGCTCCTCTAGTTGTGCCAATATTTACCTTGATTTGGTTTGATGCTTGATTTGGCGTTCCTTCTGTAGTTGAGCTGTCCCTCGGGGTCGCGGTATTGATTTCCCCCATTAATGGTATGTCCGGCTCGATCATTCGTTGGATCCACGCTTTGTGGATGTTCGTCTTGTTCATTGTCGGAGGCATCCCGTAGGGATAGTTCCGGACTCACGGTCTGCTATAGCTTCCCGAGGTTCGGTTGGCCTGGTGGTAGCCGTTGTGCAGGCGATCACTTGGGAAACCCCCTCGTTGGTGCAAAGAACTCTTGCGCGCGGCCTTATTTTGCTTCCATTGCAATGATGCCCGCATCTAAGAGCAATGTGCTTTCCGCTCCACGTCTGCGCATGTTTGTCAGCGGCGGTGCGTCCTTCGCCCGCGCCACATGCTCCTTGTTACTATTTGGCGTAGTCCTTGGCGCATCTCTTTGAGTTATCTTTGTCTTCCCGGCATCTTTGTTCCTTTCCATTGTCCTATTCTGCGCAGAAAGCATGGAGGTAAACCGAGACAAAAAGTCCACGGGTTAATTGTTAGCTCAAGCTTGATTTCATAAACTCGATTTCTAGTGGCGAAGAGTGTACACAAGATGTTAGTTTGGTGGACAATACGAAAAACATAGACGGACAACGGATTTAATCGGGATAAGGTCCATGGGTTGTTGTTTGCAAAAGTCCAAATCTATTGGTGTAAACTTTGTGTGAAAAAATAAAAAACAGATCTGTTGGTTTAAAGGTTACACAATGTCCAGATCTGTTGGTAGAAAATACAATGGACCTAAATATGTGCGAGAAATAGCCCAAAACTCAGATCTACTAGTTAAAAATCGTGACAGGCCTAGATCTGCCGTCAGACAGCACAAAGAATAAAGATATGTGCGAAAAATGAGTTTAAACAGAGATCTGTCTACGTTCAAGTAACACCTTTGAGGTAGAGGCTATACAATCACGGGGAAAGATAAATCTCTTTAAGGGGACGAGGTCCCCTGTTTCAGCGCCAAATTGTGAACACGAAATGGCATAGGCCTCCATGTGTTCACAAACAATCTCATCGTGTATTGGACACACGCATTAAAGTGTGGGGGTGACATAATATATCTAGGTAGATGTGGATTCATTGATTCCAAACCTGCGGGTTTTATCATGATCTCTCTCAACATCTAAAGTGGTCGATCTAAGATATAAACATACAACTAAAGCTATATGCATTTTGAATGTAAAGAGACGATGATTTCGTGGTTGGCACTCAGGCACATCCACGGATGCGAGGGTGTTTGCTATAAGATAAACAGTTATAAAGATCATCATAAAGATCTAGTGTCCATCAACCTCTTAGGTTGATGCTCATACTACTTCTCACTATTCTCTCTCCTATTCCTTAATTATCCTCTCGATCCCCTTCTCTGTGGAAGGGGTGTACATATATATAGCTAAATTGAGTGGGTCCACTGACAAAGGGCTGTTGAGATCTTATCTTCTTGTGCTCTGTGCATGGTCCGCGGACTTCTCTGTTACTCCGCGGCTTCTACTATATCCAAGTTCATTACGTTTGATCAATCCTCGTTTTCTCCATCGGTCGTCCGACACGTGCCTCTCCAGCAGCATTAAATGCGAGTGGTTGCGGGGCGGTCCCGCGCCCCGCAGAGCCCAGTGTCGATCCTCCCTTGTCACATCCGTGTCAGTTGGACTACCTCCAGCCGTTGATTACATCTCGCCTTGTGATGGGATAAAGTAACCCTTTGGTGTTGCGCGGGATTACCTATCTTGGATGCTCCTTCATCCTTGACCGTTGGTCTCGATAGATGGCACGTCATCTAGATACCACGGATGCCCCTACGTGTCATCCCCTTTATGACGTGGTCTCCACGTTGGTTACGCTAGTACATGTGGCGAGAGAGATAAATAAGTGTACTTACACTTCTCTTTGATTCGTTTTCCCAGGGCTTCTCCCTGTTGGCGAGGTGGTGTGGTTCCTTTTGTTATCAGGTTCCTTCCCTTTGGGGCCGTGGTGTTGTCGCTTGAGCTCTCCCCACCGATTAGTAAACTTAAATAACTCCTTAGGTCTGTGCGGTCTGTTGCTCCTTGTTTTGTTCGGCGAGGAGTTATTTCTTGGTGGAAAAATTACCCTCAATTCCAAAATCCAGTTCGAGTGGTGTTGGTCCCCGGTAAGTGTTCTCTGCGGTGATCGTTTGTTCCCCACCCAAACCCATAAGAAGCTTCTTGAGGGGATTGTTCGAGCTCGCTTAACCCCATCTCCTCCTCTCTATCTTTTCTTCATCTTTTAGTGCATTCCCATAGCCTTCATTGTGCAAATTTCTCCCGTCCTCATCATATTGCATATGATAGTTAGTTGAAGATACAAAATTGGCGAGATTTTCATCATCATCTACCATCTCATCTCTCTCTTCTGTTGTTTGTTGTTTCTCTGGTGGTACTTGTTTAAGCTGCGATTAAACCCAGTATAGCTTTGAGGCGGGTGTTGAGTTGTAGTTGGAGGCATATAGACTTTTTCCTTGTCTTCTACTTTGGTTTCTCATTAACATCTTCAAAATTTAATCTTCGACTCAAACCTTCGCTCTTATCATTATAACTCTTCTTTTTCCAGTCATTTCTTCTTCAAGCGGTTCTCTTTCTGCTAGATTTTTCTTTCAATTTTTAGTGGTGGTTGCTTTACGTGGAGTTAGGCTGGGTTTCTTATATCGATTTTACCCTCCTTCTTTGGCCTTTTCCCTCCTTTTTCTTTCTCCTTTTTCGTGTGGTCCTTAGTCTTTCCTGTCAAAGGTCACCTTTCTTTCAAAACATCTCGTACCAAGTACTTTTTATACTGGTTGGATTTTTACTATCCCTTGGCTTGTGATTATGTCTACTCGACATTAATCTTTGTTTTCATATATTCAAATGGAGAAAAAACGGAAAAATGGGAAACAAAAGGACCCTCGTAGGAAAACTTTTAAATCTTTCAATGGAAGGAAATCTAAAAAGTTTGGGGCACTAAAAATGATTCTCGATATAGGCAAAGGTAATCTCCCTTTTATTTAAAAAGAAAAAAGGGGACCAACCTTAACAAAATTCAACATTCAAAACTCTGGAAGACACTGAGAAAATTTTTGATGGGGCGTTTTTGAAGGGGGCATAGGGGACGAATGATGTGTTGACACATTTCATTCATATAAATGAATTTTGTTTCCAAAAATATAAAAGAAGTGTATTTTTGGAGAGAAAATATGTTTTCTTAATTGGTGATGATATTTTTGGAAACAGAATTCATTAATATGCTGACACATGTCAACACATCATTTGTCCCCCATGCCCTCTTCAAAAAAACGCCCCCATCAAAAATTTTCTAGAACAGCTCTTGCCAGTGGTTAACATTTCTTGTGCAAGTGTGAGTAAATTGTTTTTTCCAATTGAAATTGAATCTAAAAGAGAAATCAAAATCCTTAAGAATTCAATATCTTCTAAATCAAATCTTGTCAACTTCTATTCCCTACAGATTTTACTTAAAAAATCTTTGTGTTGGGAAGACAAATTTGAACCGTTCATCTTAACAAGATTCCTACTAAGCCTATGGAAGGCTATTCTAACCTTTCTTATCTTTTTAACTGCTACCCCCTCACCTCTTTAGTCTCCTCGGAGCATCCACGGTCATGGAGTATAACCAAATTTTTGGTAAAAAAGCAGACCTGATGGAGACGGAGTAAAGACCAAAGGCAGGACTATAACCAAAATCCAGACCATATTTAGTCTTTAGTGGTCTTTAGTCGGGCGTAAATTGGAGTTGCTGATGGGGGGTAACTCAAATTTGCGCCCCAACAATTAAAAAAAAAAAAAAAAAAAAAGGCGCAATTTGGAAGCGACTTTGGGGCGCAACCTTGCGAAATACAACAATAAAAAAAAAAAACTTGGGCGCAACTTTGAGTTGCGCCACAACAATAATTAAAATAAAACAAATCGGGCGCAACTTTGAGTTGCGCCCAACAATAATTAAAAAAAAAAAAAAACAAATGGGACGAGATTTGGAGTTGCGCCCGATTGGGCGTAATTCAAAGTTCGCCTTGACCAAATTTTAGTCTCCCTCCACTGCGTTACAACACGGACTAAACCCAAATTTTAGTTTTTTTTGCTCTTTGCTCTTTTGGTTATGGTCGCACCACTGCAGTTGCTCTCAATCCCCCCATATTGTGTACCACAATTTGGTGTAGCCCGAGGCAAACCCATGCTTTCATTTTAAGTGTGATGGGATGGCTATTACTATTACGTCTAGTGTGCAGTGTAAAGCAATTATGCTAGGCCTTTCGATTAGAATAAATTTCTTATTCTTCTCAGCCTATCCCTTCGAACAGCTCATGTATACTCCTACTGTTCAATTGCCTCCGTACCTTCAATCTTCTATCATTATCTTCAGCCTATGAAAAATTTGAAATTCAAATTTTACTTCGATTCAAGGGAAACTTCATCTGGCGCTTTTATATACTCCGTTACCCTGATAACAAACTATCTAAAACTTTTCTTATTTGTTCACTAGCATTCAATTCATGGAAAATAACAACTGCGTTCAATCAGAAACCACCTGCGTTGAAGACTCTATCAATCATTTAGCTTTAAATATGCAAAAAAATTAAACATTCCATCGACCTTTCCCCGAGTTTTTCTCAAACCTCAAAATATCAAACCTTCAATAGTGGTGGACCGGGAAGCAAACGGTCATAGGGAGGCTATGCAAAGCAAGGCTTCCTTTAGAAGATGTTAAAATAAATTGGGATCGATGGGAGGGTAAGTATAAAATTGTTTGATCATAGAAGAAATTTCTATGAATTTCACTTGAGGTCGTTAAGGTGATTTTGACCTATTAAAACAAGGTGGTGCATGGTTGCTAATGGGTGCTTTAGTGATTCTAGTGGAATGTCCAGTTGAGGGTCCTCAATTCATTAATGAAGATCTTTTTACCATTCAAAGATTTGGATGCATCTCAAGAATATCAATGTTAATTATATCACAAAGAGAACCTAATCGATATTTGTGAACGGCGGGTGCTTACATTAAGCATGCAAGAAAGCCTACGGAAGAAATGAAGAGGAAAAAAATGTGGAAGTCCTTGTAGACATTTTTGTTAGAAAATCTCTTCCATTTGGTTCAAAAGTGTATGAGAACGAGACAAAAGATAAATTTAGTTGGGTAGAATTTTCTTATAAATTGTTCAATCTCCTTTATGTAAGAGTTGCGAGATGGTTAGATCATTCGAATCATAATTGTAACAAAATTATCTTAGAACAAGATTCTTCTTCAAAAAAAAGGTAAAGAAAAGTCAGAGAAGAGGTGGAAATAACACATCAAAGCTAGGAAAGACTAATATTTGGGTGGGCTCTTCTTTGAAGTTCTCGGGCGGGCTCGTGAAGCCAAAGAACCAAATCCATTTAACTTTTCTTCCCCTCTATCGTGAAAAAGTCTTCTCAAAAAGAAAAATCACCAAAAATCTCTTTTCTTTCTCCTTCTCTTCCTAAACCTTTTTCTAACCCTAACACCAAAAAAAGCAGTTGAGTCGAAGAAAAATTATGCAAAATCAAACCGCGTAAGAAAGTCATATCTATTACCTCTTCTAACCCTATTGATCCTCTTCGAGAATCACATTACGATGCAAATCCTTCTAGCAAATTTCTTAATTTTGAAGATTACGGTGAAGATGCTAATCGAGAAGATCAATTCCGTCAATTCTAAGGGGGAAGGTAAACTTAATTGACAGGTCATTGGAATAAAAGGAATTTGGTTACTGAGATCTTTCCAAAATACGAGATGAGGAAGATAACCGCAATGAAAAATTAGAGAAAAGGAAAAAAGTGAGAAATTGGATTTGGTGGAGCTACATAAAAAGAGTAAATTTCTGACCATGAATTGGGAGTCTAATTTAATGGATAATAGTAATTTGGTGGAAGCTTTGGTATCCCTCTACAATCCCTTCTCACGCTTTCAATCGAAAGCATTGAGGCAGATAAAAAGGCGGATATAAGGGGTTTTAGCGGGGGGAAGGAAAAATATGCTTAACGAATAAAGTGGAAATGAAGGAGAACTCGGAAGCTAGGAGCATACTATCATGAAGAATACTACGCCAATTGAACCAATGGAGTTTACCCCGCCGAGGTAAGTACTTCTTTTCATCTCAATGTCATAAACTTAATTACTTACACCAACATCAAAACTAGTTTAGGTTTACAACACATGTATGCTTTATTCCCTCAATTTAATGAATCCCTGTGGTTTGTCTTGCATGATCTAGAATATGAATTTCATTGGTATCTTTTGCATGAGCTAGAGTATCAGGTAGTGTCTTATTTTTTGGCAATTTATTAAAATGATAGCATGGAACTGCCAAGGATTAGGAAATATCCCTACTATAAACAGTCTTACTGACTTATTAAACCATGAAAACCCGGATTTAGTCTTCTTATAAAACAAAACAACAAAACCATGAAATGGAAAAGATTATGAGAAAAGCAAACGTGTTAAATTTTTGGCTGGTTCCTCTAGAGGAACAGCAAGAGGCCTTTGCTTCATTTGGAAAAATAATATGAGCATAAAAGTTCTAGATTGTGCCCAGAATTACATTAATGTGGAAATCGTAAACCCCATGAATAATTCAAATTGGATTCTAACATGCTTTTACGGTAGTCCCTATGGTCCTCTTAAAAGAAGAATCATGGGACATTATCAAATAGAGATATCAAATAGCATAAATCTTCCTTGGATTGTTTTAGGTGATTGTAATATTGTTTTACATGAACAAGAAAAAAATAGTATGCATCCTTTAAACCAAAGTGAGGCTAGAAAATTGAACTATAATTGATATTTGTTGCCTACTAGATCTGGGTTTTCGGGTTATACTTATACTTGGAATAACCATAAACGGTGATGAATTTACGGAACAAAGGCTAGATAGGTCTTTGGTCAACAATGAGTGGAATGTTCGGTTCCCTAATTCTAGCATTAGACATATGAATCCCCTCTCTTCGACCATGTTCCTATTTGCTTAAATACTCATAACTCTTGGAATGATGGTCCAACTCCTTTCAAATTCTTTGGGAATGGATTAAACATAATGAATGCAAACCCCTTATTCGGAATGTTGGAACAATCCAGTTCAAGGTTCGCATGCCTACACTCTTGTCAAAAAAACTAAAGAATGTGAAACATACTCGAAACCATGGAATAAAAACACTTTTGGCAACATTAGAACTAATATAGAGAAAACAAAACAAAGGCTCGACCAAACAAATAAAAGTCCTAACTACTTGCGTAAATCAACGAGACTTAGCCTATTTAAATGCCGACCTTAAGCAATGGTACATAATCCTAGAAAATTTTTGGAAAGACAAAGCGAGACCAAAACTTGGCTTTAGGAGATATAAACACTAAGTATGTATTTTCATAGCAAAGCCAAACAAAGATTCGGAGAAATAGAATAGAGATCTTTGAAAAAAGAAAATGGTGTCTGGACTACTTGACAGAGAAGAGATTGTAGGTGCATTACTAGTCACTTCAAAGACATTGCGAAGTTAACCCAACCATTGATGCTAATATGATTGGTTTAATACCCAAATGTATTACTGGAGAGTGATAATAATCTCTTAAAAGAAATCCTTGACATAATGGAGATAAGAAAACTTTGTTTAGTATGGAACCTAACACTAGCCCGAGGACCAGATGGCTTCCCCTATTTTTTTCCAGCCAGAATAGGGAGATTATTGGAAACGACCTTACCTAAATGATTCAATCTTTTTTTAGTACTGGTCACCTACTAAAAAGAAATAAATGCTACTTTCATTTCTCTCGATTCCTAAAACTATTAATCCCATTACTCCGCCGAATTAGGACCTATTGCCTTAGGAAACACAATATATAAAATTATTTCAAAACTCATGGCAAATAGAATGAAAGGCATGCTAAGCAAGATCATATCTCCTTTTTCGATCTTGCTTTCATCCCTGGTAGGCGGATATCCAGATAATATAACGATCGCCCATGAACTAATTCACAATGCGTAGAAAGATAGTGAAAATGGTTTCATGGGACTTAAAATTGATATGTCTAAAGCATTCGACAGAGTCGAATGGAAATTTCTCATTGCCATAATGACTAAAATGGGTTTTTCGATTTTTGGTGCAATTTAGTTTTCGGTGCATTTGTGACATCTCTGTCGATTTTACTAAATGGTTCTCCAACCCCTTTCTTTAAACCTTCTCGAGGATTAAGACAGGGGAGATCCAATCTCTCCTATCTTTTCTTATTACAGTATTGAAGCCTTATCTAGAACTATTATCAATCTTTGAAAGTCGGGGCTAATAGAAGGTATAAAAATTTGTAAACGCTCATTCATGAGCCATCTCTTGTTTCAGGATTTATGTCTAGTCTTTTGAAGCAAATACTTCTTCTAGTACTAAATTGGTCAAACTTTTTAATGAGTTTGGAGAAGCTTGACGCAATTGATTAATCTTAATAAATCGGGGTCTTCTTCCCAAAACCAACCCAAATATAAAAAATGTTGTTAAACATATTTTGGGTGTCAAAGCTATCCCTTTGACCGATAGGTACTTGGGAGCTCCTCTTTTTACTAACAAATCTAAGATCAAGAGCTTTGAACCTCTTGTTGAAAAAATGCTTCGTAGGCTTGTTGGTTGGAGCGGAATAGACCTAACAACGGAGTAAATTGGTAATGATAAAAAATGTTACGTCCTCTTTAAGTGTTTATCAAATTAACTGTTTTAAGATACCTAAGAAAAATTGTAAGAATCTAACAAAACATCAGAGAAATTATTGGTGGGGAAAAGATGTTAATGGTAAAAATGAACAAGGGAAAAAGGGGGTTTATTTGAAAGCACAGTGCAATCCTTTTGTAAACCCCTATCTGAAGGAGGGTTAGGCTTCCAAAATATAGAAAATTTTAATCTAGCTATGTTGGCAAAAATGGGATGGAGGCTAAAAGAAAACCCAGATTCTCTAAGTGCTAAAATCTTAAAAGCTAAATATTTTCCAAACACAGATATATTACATATGAAATCAAAGCCAAACCATAGAGATAGTTGGGTTTGGAAAAGGCATTCTTTCTTTGGTGTTGAACAACTTGAGAAACATTGTATATGGAAAATAGGAAGAGGAGACTTAGTAAATGTTTGGGTGACTCTGGATCTGCAATCATTCCCCCTATTCAAAACCCGAGGGGGAGCGAAAAACATAACACGGGTGAGTAATCTTTTCTTGATGATAGAAAATGGGATATAAACAAATTGAGAATTTGTTTTAACCAAAACACAATCGATCATATTCTGAAAATAAGCATTCCAACAAGTATTGGGAAGATACATTGTTAATGGTCTCTAAACGCCAAAGGTAATTTCACCGTGCTCTTTATACAACCAAATTAATAGTTCACAGAAATTGATAACGGAGATTGGAACCTAATTTGGAAGATTTAAAGTCCCTCCTTGATTAAATCTTTTATATGGAAAGCGGCACATGCTATTCTCCCAAATAGTATGAGGATGGCTGTGATCTTACCATACATAAATACCAGGTGTACTCTTTGTGATAGCGGCGAGGAATCCTTGACTCATTTATTCATGAACCGTAATTTTGTAAAACGAGTTTGGTTACACTTAAATTTCAATATGGATTATGTAGTGGAAAATAATATTACCTTTCATGATTGGCTTAACTCTTGGTTCTCTAACACTAACAGAAATGGTTACATGATGAGGTGGGTTGAGTTTTGTAGTATTATAACTTGGCACATTTGGAAAGCCAGATGTGATTGGGTCTTTAGAAAGGAAAGCAGAATAGTGTGCGGCTCGGCTAACACTATAGTTCAGTTCATAAATAGTGTTGCTACCATCAATGATCCAAGATACTCTTTATTTCAAACCTTATATTATAATCCAATGCATGACGAATGCCTTGATATATGCACTTTGGAGAACAGAACCGTGGAAGGAAAAATGTGTTACAACATAAATATTTCTCTATCCATGATGGACCCTATTTCTTCTTCGGCATTGGCTTAACATTAAGCGACTTTCAGGGTACACCATCGAAGCTAGAGGAAGTACATTTATGCGAGGGGCATATTATGACCCTTTAGAGTTATTTAGGACGTTTGCTAGTTTATCTCTTAAGAAAGAGGCGTTTTTCCAGTTAGTCTTAGGGTTTTCTCTCTTTAGGTTTTGGTTGCAAGTATAAGTAGGTTATTAGCCGTCTCTTAGAAATGAGACTTTATTATTGATTTTAAGAAAATAATCTATTGATTATCAATGAGTAATTTGGTGCTAGCCCTAGACTCAATTTATCAACCTCGTGTTAATTTCTTATCATTCTATTCTTCTAGTTTTTCTTTCTACTGTCAGTTTATGCCCTATGTTGCTAGCCTAACTTCATCAATTGGCGCTAGAACAAAAAACCCACAAACCCTAGCTAGCTATCATGGCGGGAAGAGTTAGAGGTGGTGGTGGAAGAGGTACCAAAACTTATCAAGCAGAACTTAGAGAGATTAGAGTTGTAGTTGACAACATGTTGCCACGGTTGGAAAGGCTGGAGTAGAGAAGCAAGTTGAAGAACTTGTTGCGACGGTTGGAAAGGCTAGAGCGAGAGGCGTGCGGAAGCCCTTATGGATATCTTAGGAAGGCCGACGCAAACCTTTAGATTCACCGGAAGGAGTTTCTAAAGTATATGAACATGAAGATGCATGAGTCGATAAAAGTATTTTTTGTAGACCTGTTATTCATGAGGAAACACCATTCTCATTGTGTGAGAGTGAAAACGAACTTGTTGTTCGTGAGGAAACACCATTCTCATTGTGTGAGAGTGAAGAAGATAGAGTTGTTGTGGATTGGGACTTAACACCGGTCTACGATAGTTACCCGGATGATGAGGTTGAAGACATGGTGTTTTCTTACTACATTGGTATTAATCCTTTTATCAAGGAAGACAGCTACCCAGAAGTTGAGGAAGAAGTTGTTCATACATCTGCTGATTCTTATTGTCAAGTTTACATGTTAATAAAGCTTGAGGAATGCTTGAGAACAGTGAGAAGGAAAGATAATAGAGTGGGTTATCACCGCATCCTTGCGATAAACTAAAGGAGTGGTGAAGAAATGGACGAGTTATAGGGTTTCTACCGAGGTGGTGTTGAGCCTTTTCCAATTTTCGGACCGGTACTTTTGCGGCATTCGGAGATCACAATTTCGATATCATGGAATCGAGAAGATAATGGTTACGATTTGGAATGGTGAACACCGTCACCACCACTAGTCACGTGGCTTTTGTTTTTGATAGAGGAAAATCAAAGCAGAACATAATGGTCATTGGTTTGGCATCAACAAGGGAGAATCGATCATTTGTGAGGTATATCTCGGCCCCTAACTAGTGAATCTTGAAGTCATTCAAAGAGCTTCTTTGTGTGGAGGAAGTGTTGGTGACCGACAAGATGGCAAGCTAAGATTGGTACTGTTTTGGGTGAAATCATTAGTAAGATTAGTGGGATGTATACAGTAACAGCACATGCCAATATATGGCATAAAGGATTACAAGGGAAACCAGGGAGAAACTTGTTGCTTGCGTGCTATGGTTTGACATCTAGCGGACGAGAAACTAACATGTTTTGAGTATCAAGAAAGAGTGATGGAGTTAGTGCGATCTGAAAACAACAATGGAGATTGGGGTTTCGTGTTTGATCGTGGCAAAGCTGCGGAAAAATCATATGATGGGTTGAATAATATATCTTGTCTACAGGTGCTTTAGGATCTCTAAGGATTCGAGTTTTGTTTATGATCCGGGAAAACCAGTGGACGTTATACAAGGATACGGAAGAATGAGCTTGAGGCGATATGTGCTAGAAGTTGTTAAGACATTCTCGTCGGAGTCGAAATCTTTCAACACAGGGTGGTTGATGCGGGGGCATATTATGACCCTTTAGAGTGTTCTTTTTATTTAGGACGTTTGCTAGTTTATCTCTTAAGAAAGGGCGTTTACGTCAGTTAGTCTTAGGTTTTCTCTCTTTAGGTTTTGGTTGCAAGTATAAGTAGGTTATTAGCGAGTCTCTTAGAAGGCGAGACTTTATTATTGATTTTAAGAAAATAATCTATTGATTATCAATGAGTAATTTGGTTGCTAGCCCTAGACTCAATTTATCAACCTCGTGTTGATTTCTAGCATTCTATTCTTCTAGTTTTACATCTGTTGTCAGTTTATGCCCTATGTTGCTAGCCTAACTTCATCATACATGCTTTTGCTCCAATAGAGAAGAATTAGAAAAGAAAGGCGCGGAAATTTCTTTCAGTGGGCAACACAATGGAGTGGACATGAAGTTTCTTTTCAAAGCGATTCAATGCCTACTCTGATGCTTGCTTAAAGGAATGTATATCCAAGCAAGAAAGAAGAGATACTCTATTAGTAATGATTTCTGACCTCAATCATGAAGTAGTGAACTTTAAAATATCAGACTTATCTTTTGTAATAGATTAAATGTAATATGGGCGACTCACTGCGCAACTTTGTAACATCTACAACCTCCAACACAGATGGATAGGAAATGAGCTAGGAGGCTTGATTACATCTTTTAATTATCAGTTTTTCAATGAACCTGTTCCTTGGTCGAATTCCAATTCGATATTGGCAAATGATCTTGATTTGTAATGCCAGAGGGTTTCCTCCTCTTTTTATGAAAAAAAAAGGAGATAAATTGAATAAATTGAACATGACCAGTGTCAAAATTCTCTTTCCCTAAACCCAAAAAAACTGTACTTTCAAATTCAAAATTGAATAAATTAATAATTTGAAAAGTTACCGTTAGGAAATTTCCGGTACTCTTTCACCAGAAAATCGAAACTGAGCGGCGAAATTAAAAGTTATCAAGAAAAAAATGATTCAGGTGAGAAGGAGACTTCAAAATCATTCATTAATGATTCTGAAAATCTTCCTCAGAAAAAGATTAATAGTCGTACAAACAGTCGACCAATTTACCAATCGATGTTGTAATACTCGTTAAGAAATCAAAGAACAGAAATCAAAAGGTCGCATATTCAGAAGAATTAGAGTTAAACTAAACATGGAATTCTAGTAACTTAAATCTGCAGAAGCAGGATGAATTGCCCCCTTTGTCTACAAGACCATAATGAAGTTCATCAAAAATGGCATTAAAGGTAAACAAAAGCCGACGTTCTACTGTAAGAGTACCTAAACGCACACTCGCATCACTTTTAAACCTATCAAAACACCATGACTAAAGTGTAGTTTACTGGAAGGAAAAAAAAGGAGACTTACCACTATGAAACGTAGGGATTTAATGATTTCAAGGAGCATCATGTTTGCAACGGCGATATCTAAAGACCAGAGACGGAAGACCAACAAGACTCTTTCTAGATGCGAATAGTTATGCAAAATTTTGGCAGTAGTAAGAAGAGCTATTAGAAAAAAACTCCGTAAACCTTTTAAAAGTTTTTTGATTTTCACTGAAAAGAAAGTTAAAGACTGACTATATAAAAAAATTCAAATCCGTTGAGAGTAATGAGAAAATTGCCAATCCATAGTTAATGCCGCTTTCCAGAATTTATCCAGGGGACTCGAGAAAAGAACTACTCCATACCGAGCTTAGAGCAACTGCAGTGGTGCATACAGTGAAGGAAGGATGACCGACCCATTCATTTCTTCGATAAACTTTCTATCCTATTTATTGATTAGCTGACAAAATCTTAAAATTGATAAAGAGAGATAGTATTATAATCTTTGTGGCGTCTCGCAAGGTTGGTTTAGACTCGCTTTCAGTTGAGCAACTAAGTTTAGATTTAATAAATAATTAATTAAGTAATAAGTAAACTCAAAATTGGTCAATTAACTGAATAACGACAATTCCTAAGTAAAAGAATTTGATGTTATTTAAATGGACGAGAATGTAAAAATATTTAGGATGTAAACAATTTCATCCTTCCCATTTTCAAATACTTTTTCTTATTTTTAATCTACATCAGGATGTATCCAGCTTCACCCTCGGTATTTTTTTAGTTTAAGCCAGGATGAATCCAGATTCATTCTTGTTATTTTTTTGGTGTGCATTTCACCCATACTAATTTTTACTCGTCCATTAATTTTAAAAATATTTGGGCAATTGACCCAATTTCCGGTAAATAAAACAGAAGACTATTAAGGTGTTTATTGAATTCGTTGAACTTAAAAAAAGTAATGTGAATAATTAACATAAGAAGAATATTCATCTTTAACATCGGTACAATAAAACTTCGATAAATTAATAGCGTTGGGATCAAAAAAATTATTATTTTAGCGAAGTTATTAATTTGTCGAGTTAAAATTTAGCTTATCCAAGTCTAGTTGGGACTAGAAAATTTTATTATTTAAGCGAAGTAATTAATTTATCGAGGATTAATTTATCGAAGTTTTATTGTATCACAAAATTGGTTAAAAAGATCAAAAATAACATTTCTAGGTGAAAAAGAAGAATCAGGATTTAGAATCTTTTTGTTTAAATGGACAAAAATTTAAAAATAGGAAGGACATGCTTAGTTCATCCGTCCATTTTCAAACATTTTTCTTATTTTTATTTTTTACATGTGATCATCCAGGTTTAAATCCTTGCTTATTTTTAAGTTTAGTTTAGGATGAATCCAGGTTTTCATCCTTCTTTTTTTTTGTCCATTTCACCCATAAATTTTTACTCATCCATTTAAATCGGTGTTTTAAATTTTTTGGACAAATGACCCATTTTTACTCATTTTAAGCTTGCTATTTTTAAGTTTTAAGCCGGGATTTAATCCAGCCATCCTTCGCTATTTTTTGTCGTTCATCTCACCCATAAATTTTTTTACTCGCTCTATTTGAGCCGTGTTTTAATTTTTTTTGGACAAATGACCCATTTTCCGTTATTGTATTTGGTCATTTTAAGCTTGGATAATCAACACTCATTAGTAATTAAACCCGCCCGTTTCAAAATGTCGATCAACACATCATGCCGTGAATATTCATTTTGATGGGATAAAAATGGAACCGGAGGTGGGTCAGTAGGCATCTGGCACAAAGGTGTAGGCCAGAGGCATGCCCTGAGGATGAGGGACGATTTTATGATGTGGACAAATGACACACGTTCATCAATGGAAGACCTCCATCACTATCGGAAGGAACGAGGAAGGTAGAACGCTACTAGCTAGCCTTTATGACAAGGGCTACGACTACGAGTGTTATTGAGCTCCAACAAAAACAAAAAAAAAAATAAACAAAAAAAAAATATTATAGCTAGAAGAAAAAATTATTTGTAAACTCTATATTTAGTTTGTGTTTATTTATTTTCATTTTAGTAAATTTAAGTGCACACTAACTTTGAACTCAAAAGGGTTGGAAACAGTGTAAGAGTGTGCACTTACACCACTTTCCAAGCTGGTTCCTAAACCAAATTTGAGGAAAAAAATCTGAATGCTGACCTATTTTCAATTTTATATTTGCTTCTTTGCACCTCTGTTCTGGCTGGTTTAACGGGCAAGTATATTTTCGCATCCCCAGCCTGAAAATCTTGGCTCCCCTAGAGTAAGTACTGCAGTTTTGTTTGATATCAAATTACGAATCTAGCACATTTCGAGCATAAAGACGCATAGGCCACAACCACTCCACAAATTTCTTTCATCACTTATGGGATGGAAGCCAGAGTTAACACAATTCGGGAACGTAAGAATGTAAGAACGCATACTGCAAGTATTATACGGTTTTGTAAAACCAAAGTCGGTCCAAAATGCGGTCAACGGGGACGTGATTCGTCGATGGTCCAAACAGCATAATGTACGTGTGTATAATTCCATTTATAAATGTGAGTTCGGCTCAAAATTAGAATTATCTATTATAATAAATAATTATTATTTATAAGGACATAGACTAATTTTTATGCATATTTGAGAGTTATTTAAAGAAAAAATAAACTTAATATGATGATATTAATAATATATACAATATTAGTCATCCAAGAGGATGTGGTATAGTGGTTTAGATGCACCTTCAAATTTCTTGATCATTTTGTTTGGTAAAAGTTACAACAACGTCTAATATTGGGTTGTGTATCTCGGGAGGCGGTAAAGCCCAAAAAGCGGGCCTTTAAAACGTAAAAAGCTAAAGAATTTCGGCTTAATTAATGGAGACGTGTTATTCGGGATACTTAAAGTCATAGCGATTCGCGAATAATCGGTGTAATGCCATATAATACGTGTGTTGGGTTCGAACTATGACGTCTCGCCAATCAGATCAGTAAAATTCGTGATACGGAAAAATTCGCGAACTTACTAACTAGGGATGGAAGGATGTCCTTAAAACCTTTAATCTCTAAAACCCTAAGGGTCTGTAAGAAAGAAATGATAATCCAAAGGGTTCGGATATAAAACCAACAGTAGTAAATGTAGTTGTGGTTATGGTCCTACACGACAAATATACCCAACACCGAGATTCTCTTTTTACCGCTAAAAAAGAATTCAGTTCCCCACTTTGTCTTCTTCATGCATTCACTCTTTCCCTTGCGTTTTTTCTCTGTTTATAAATACCGGCGTAAGTTAGCATGGATCAAAAAAGAAATGCAGAAAACAAATTCAAGGAAGAAGAAGTAAAAATCTCTACTTTGTTGGCATTATAGAGAGGTGGTGGTATAGGTGCCGTGTACTCACACTGGTGGCGTAGGTTAGAAATAGGTTGTAAGTATAATCTATATATCTTCTTAATCCTTATTAGATTCTCTAATAAATTGAAAACCCCACTTCTAAAATCAACTTACACAACAAACCCAAAAATCAAGAATCAAGAAATGAAGGGGGTGGCGCACATTAGCATTGGACTAATGGTGGTGGAGATGATCGTCTGTGTCATTGGAATGACGGTTGAGTACGATCATAGAGCAGTTGTGATTGATGGGAAACCAAGAGTTTTGATGTCTGGTTCTATACATTACCCTCGTAGTACTCCTGAGGTTAGAAACAACTTTCAATCTCTTCATTCTTACTCTGTTTCTTCTCAATCTAACTCTGCATTTCTAAATGTTTGCATGTAGATGTGGCCGGACTTGATACAGAAATCAAAAGATGGAGGTTTAGATGTGATTGAGACTTATGTTTTCTGGAATTCTCATCAACCTCTTCAGAATCAGGTCCTTAACTTTTTTAATTCTTGATTACTACATTTTTCTTACTTTAACCTTTTTGATTTCTTTTTAGTCAAATTAAACTAAACATGATCATGCAAAATGGGGTTCTTTGTGATTTTGCAGTTTGATTATCAAGGAAGGAATGATTTAGTAAAGTTTGTAAAAACTGTAGCAGGAGCTGGTCTATATGTTCATCTTCGAATCGGTCCTTACGTTTGTGCCGAATGGAACTATGGGTACATTTGCACAACTTTTTGCATTTCTCAATTGAGCCAATTTTGATTCAAAATGTGTTAATTTGATTGTTTTTTGGGTTATTAGAGGATTTCCTCTATGGTTGCATTTCATACCGGGGATTCAATTCCGAGCCAATAATGAGCCATTCAAGGTCTGGCTTCTTCACTCTTCCAATATGAAAGTGAAAATTTTATGAATCGAGTCTTTAATTGTTCTGAAATTTCTTGTATTAGAGAGAAATGCAAAAATTCACAGCCAAGATTGTGAGTATGATGAAACAAGAGAAACTTTTCGCTTCTCAAGGCGGGCCAATTATCCTTTCACAGATTGAAAATGAGTACGGAAATATCGATTGGCCTGACAGATCTGCTGCTAAATCTTACATTAACTGGGCAGCAGGCATGGCCATCTCGTTAGACACAGGGGTGCCATGGGTTATGTGCCAGCAACCGAATGCTCCGGATCCAATTGTGGGTTCAGTCTTCCATGAAAAACTTCCGAAACGAGTTGATGTTGCATTATTCAAGATCGCATATATTTTTGATTTCCTGACATTGGTAATTTTTACAAAATGTCACAGATCAACACTTGCAATGGTTTTTACTGTGATCAGTTTACTCCAAATTCTGGCAAGAAACCAAAGATGTGGACTGAGAACTGGACTGGTTGGTAAGATGTTTTCCTCATTTTGAACATGACTTCTGAGCTGTTGTATGGATTTATATTCAGTCTTAGTAACCTTTTCAACGACATGTTACATGTACTAGGTTCCAAACTTTCAGTGGCGCTGTTCCTTACAGACCAGTGGAAGACATTGCATTTTCTGTGGCAAGGTTTTTCCAAAAGAGGCGGAACTTTCCAAAATTACTACATGGTAAAGCTTTTTGCGCGCTAATTCTCCTGTTTTTTTTTGCTAGTTGTATATGTAATGCTTTGTTATAAACAGTACCATGGTGGGACAAACTTTGGTCGGACTTCTGGAGGACCCTTTATAACCACAAGCTATGACTATGATGCTCCAATAGATGAGTATGGTAAGATTGTGTATACCATGTTTACGTTTTTTTGAGTTTTGAACAATATAATGTGTAAGATGTTTATGTTTATAGTCGAACTCACGTATGGCGCAGGACTTATTAGGCAGCCTAAGTGGGGACACCTAAAAGATTTGCACAAGGCCATAAAACTCTGTGAAGCAGCATTGATAGCAACTGATCCTAAGGAAATTAAGCTTGGTGACAACTTAGAGGTGATTAAGATTTGCACAAGGCCATAAAGATTTGCACACTTTGTCTTTCAAATGTTCTCATGGTCCGTTTTCCATCCTGACATGGAACTTCCATTATTCTCAGGGACATGTCTACAAAACAGAAGCAGGAGTATGTTCTGCTTTTCTTGCCAATATAGGAACTCAATCTGATGCAACTGTGAATTTCAATGGAAATTCATATCATTTACCTGCATGGTCTGTCAGCATCCTACCTGACTGCAAAAACGTCATATTCAATTCCGCAAAGGTTTGCCTTAGCAACTTGCAAGACACATTTGTCTTCTATTATTCTAGTGACTTGGGTCTATTATGGTGTGCTTGCCGGTATGTGTTCATACTGGACCTTATGATTTTCTTGTTATCTGGCAGATAAACTCCCAGGTTGTGAAACAAAAATTCCATCGTCAGTCTGACGATAAGATTGATAACTCTGCAGCAGAGTTTCAGTCAGGATGGAGTTGGTTTGTTGAACCTGTAGGTATATCAAAGAGCGATGCTTTCTCAAAACAAGGTCTACTTGAGCAAATAAATACTACATCTGATGTTAGTGATTATTTGTGGTATTCGTTAAGGTATAGAAGCCTAAAATTCTTACTTAAGTTCCTATGCAATCTTAATTTGTTTGATGTGATAAAGTTTACCAATTTCAATATTTTGGCAGTACTGAAGTCAAAGAAAATGAACCACTTCTTCAAGGTGATAGTCAGCCTGTTCTTCACGTCGAATCACTTGGTCATGCTCTTAATGTTTTTGTCAATGGGAAGCTTGCAGGTACGTGCCCGTAACTGTACAGAACAAAATTTTCTGTTTCCTCTTTATTATTTTTGAGGTGCATTGTTTTCTTACTCTATCTGCTGTTATTTGATTTTTAGGTAGCGGAAAAGGAAGTAGTGGCAAAGTGAGAATCAGCCTCGAGGTACCCATTACACTGGTACCAGGGAAGAATAGCATTGACCTCATGAGTGCAACAGTGGGACTCCAGGTCTGTCCTCATCTTAATTGAATAGCAAAATTTTTGTCATTGCAACTGCTAATGCATTGAGCTAGTTGTAATCTTGGAAGGGTCTTTCTACTCCAATGACTAAATTTCCTGAAGCAATGTTTTCATTTTTAGAACTATGGAGCATTTTATGAATTGACTGGTGCTGGTATTACCGGTCCAGTCACGATAAAAGGATTGAAAAATGGAGCAAGTCTGGATCTATCCTCATCTAAGTGGACATATCAAGTCAGTCTTTCAGAACACTGCATATTTTATTTTCCCTAAATATTCATTATTGAACTCTCATCTTGTCTTATATCCTATGATTTGGCAGATTGGACTGAAAGGTGAAGAATTAGGTTTGTATGATGGAAATTCTTCACAGTGGGTATCAGACTCTATCATGCCTAAAAACCAACCTTTGACGTGGTACAAGGTAAATAAATGTTCGATTCGTTGAATCTGATTCAGCATATCTGTTATATCACTAAAACGTATTTGTTTTCTTAGACGAGCTTCGACGCGCCTGCTGGAAGTGACCCAATAGCACTAGACTTCACAGGAATGGGTAAGGGTGAAGCATGGGTGAACGGTCAGAGCATTGGTCGATTTTGGCCAACTAACATAGCTTCACAAAGTGGTTGCACCAATTATTGCAGCTATAAAGGAAGCTATAGTGCAACCAAGTGTCTCAAGAGTTGTGGGAAACTATCTCAGCAATTGAAAGATACAAGCTGTGCCTAGTTCCCAATGTTTTTCTTCTGTTGGCTTTTGTTTTTTAGGACTTTTTTTTTTTTCCTGATGATGTGGTTCATTGCAGGTACCACGTTCCACGTTCATGGGTCAAACCAAGCGGTAATGTATTGGTGTTGTTCGAGGAGTTAGGCGGTAATCCAACTCAATTATCTTTTGCTACAAGACAAGCAGATAGCTTATGTGCACACGTATCGGAATCACACCCACCTCCTGTAGAATCGTGGACTTCAGATGCAAAGACAAAAGCAAATTCTAGACCAGTCCTTCAGTTGGAATGCCCTTCTCCTAATCAGGTCATATCATCTATCAAGTTTGCAAGTTTTGGAACCCCTTATGGAACTTGTGGGACTTATGGCCATGGTCGATGCAGCAGTGTCAAGGCTCTCACAATTGTAAAGGAGGTACATGATACACCTACTTGAAAACAAAGATATTTAGTATTTTCAGGAAATGACTTCACTGTTGTGCTAGTTAACTTATGTTAAAGAAATTATGTAGCTAATGTGTCATTTCGTCAGGCTTGCGTCGGATTAAAGAGTTGCCAAGTTGAAGTATCGAGCAAGAGTCTTGGAGATCCATGCAAAGAGGTTCCAAAAAGCCTTGCAGTGGAAGCTGTCTGTGCATGAAGGAATTGATCTTGCAGATGATTTAACTGTGCATGTGGGGAAGCTAAGGCGAAGCTGTGCAGCTCCACTTATAGAAGTATAAAATATTGAAGCCAAAATGTATACATAAATCTGCTGATTCAAAATAATAAAAACTGTGAACCATTTTGTTGATGCAAAAGGTTGTTAATATTTCATTTAAATCAGAGTGAAGAGATTGGAACGGTTAAATCATGGCAATTCAAGTGAAAGTGTCACCAGAAAACGCGTACAACATAAAATAGAAATAGCAACATAAAATCTTCACGTACAATTTCAATTTATAATAAAATACTCAAAAATAGAGCAACATAATCTCAAACGCCCCTCCGTGTAGCCTCGTTGGGTTCACGTGACAATTAAATCGGGTCAGTAAAGGCGCGGTCAAATGACTATCGATGACATGTTAACATCAACTCAAAACCAATTGGCGATGAGTCTAAGCGCGAGGATCTTAGTATTTGGGACTAATAATCTCAACAATAACATTTGTATAGCTTTTCAAAGGGAGAAAAAGAAAAGCAGCAAACAAAATTTGCGAAAATGTACGACAATCCTAATCTTCTAACTATGAGCAAACTTTGCGATCTAAGGGGGAATATCCATGGAGTTCATTCAAACATTTTCCGCCGCATCTTTCTGTGAAAGGTCATCTTCTTTCTCACCCACAACCACCAAGCCATCAGCTGCTAATCTTTCTTCCAGTGCTCTAGCTCCTCCTTCTCTGCAATTAGACAATAACGAATAATTATGATGTCTTCCCTGGTAGATTGTTTAAAGAACATGACGTGAACAGATATGGTGTCCCCATAGACTGTACTGCCAGACTATATACTACATAAACTTTACGATCATCAAATTCAAGCAAAACTGGTTTACCCCATTTCTGAATCATGTTTCATAAAAACCCTTCATGGTACAATTACCTTGTTTTCAACAATCAATGGACTTGTTTTATAGCTAGCAATGGTTTTGCATAGATGGAGTTAACTCAACAGTGGTTAAGACAATACTGTAGCAGCTAAGAGTAAGTATTACCTCTTCCTGGATGCCTCAACAGGGCCTGAACCAGGCAATGAAGTGGCCCCTAAGGTATAGCCATCACTGGAATCATTAATAA